>JAODUH010001182.1:0-13013 GCA_027564835.1 Typhlichthys subterraneus
GAGAGAGGGAGAGAGAGAGAGCGAGGGAGAGAGAGAGAGAGAGAGAGAGAGAGAGGTCTACAATCCATCATCTAATGCAGTGACAGTAGATGCCATCAGCAGGCACAGAAAGAGAAAGTGGTTAGTGTGCAAGAAATACAGTATAATATAAATAGTGTGTGTGAGTGTGTCCTTTAACAGTTAGTGTGAGTTTAACATAGTCCCATCAGAAACATATATCCCCTTATTAAACTCAGTCATTGCTATGGTTAGGGTTAGGTTAGGGTTAGTTAGGGTTAGGGTTAGAGTTAGGGTTAGGTTAGGGTTAGAGTTAGAGTTAGGTTAGGGTTAGAGTTAGGGTTAGAGTTAGAGTTAGAGTTAGGGTTAGAGGGTTAGGCCACTCAAAGCATTCTATTTTTAAATAGCGTTATTCTCTGCTATGTCTAGTTAGCTTTTCCTGTATTCATCATCTTCATGTTCAAAAGAAGAAATACATTACACATTGCTGTTGGTTCTGTTGCAACATCTTACTCATCAAATCATAATAAATCAATATTTATTATACTTATTTTGACAGCTCGTGGATTAGAAGTTATATTATTTACTTAGAATTGAAAAGGCAAGGTTTTTACCCGGCAGCTGCACATTTCAGGCAAGGGAAACTAGTTTGGGACATTCATGGGAACAGCAAAAAAGATATGATGATGTCATCATGTTATTCAGAATTCTTCTTCTATAGATCATCAATCTGATTATAAAGGGAGGGACACAGTGAAAACAACAGGTATGTGGAAATGCCCATGCAACAATGCAGACAATACAACTGAATAGCCCATACAGAAAGTCGGTTATCTCCACCCAAGGCAGAAATGTTTGTCTTTTCACATGTTCAATGGAAGGCCAGTATTAATTGTATTATAACACATTTTATTTAATCTTACTGTATATTGTAAATAGTCAAATACAAAGCTGTATATAAAACATTTGGCAAATATATATATATAGGTATACGATACTGTATACTAGTATAATACCTTTCACTAAGACATGAATATACATTTTATAATCATAAGATACATTATAGATGCCTATATACTGTACAATATAATGTAATGCAATGTAATATTTATAGGTTTTCTTTCCAGACATGGATAAGCAATAGCATGACAATATCCCCACACTATGCTATAGGACCCCTCAACTCAGTGATATAGTAAAATATTACATACAAAAGGCAGCAGACATTGATCATTTTATAACAATAATTATTTATTGAAAATGTCATATAGCAGCTGCTTCACCATAACGTAAGGGGTTTGGGAGTGTATATTCATTTATTGACAATTAACAAATGTGCCACAAGGTGGTAGTAGAGTACTGACTACGTATTTGTGTGTAATTGGACTGTAGACTAATTACAAGACTAATGGTCAGTTTAAAACCAAATCAGTTTTTTTATAATGACAGGCTACTTTATGCCTGCTGTCTTATTCTCCCTACCTTTATAGTTTGTGTTGGTAATAGCGAAATCATGCAAGTAATAGACTATTAATTTCGAATATAACAGATGTTTACCTGCCATACAGGAGCAGCAAACCACTTGTCAGAGGACACACCCAGCACTCAAAACGGACATGAAGTCCTTTAACCCTCGCCCTTTGTGATACAGAGTGCGTATTCTTTTCATAAAGAACTACATTTCCATGACGCCAAAAGGAGGTGTGTTTAGCTGCAGGGTGGGACATTTTGCTCACAAGTGAATTGAAGCCACAAGTTGCCCAGGCAGCGAGGAAGAACAATTCGGCATGTTTCTAGCGGCAGGTGGTCACAGGGCGTCCTGTAGTGGCCATACATTATAAATAGATGCTGGGCTTTTCCCTCTATATGTTAACTGATCTGCGGTAAAATGGATGGAGTGTAATCGCTACATTCAACAGTTTTTAGTTTTTATGTTTGTTCAAGAGAGCTTCAGGAACACTTTCTAGAGTCTAGACGAATTTGAAGTGCGGTTGATTATAGTGCGCTCGTCGGTGGCGGCAATCCGTTGAACATTTTCTATTTTTATTTTTAGATTATTTTTTATCTTGAGAATGGCTCTTTCGAGGGTCAGCAAAATATTCCGTCTCCCGGCACTCGACAAAAAGAAGAAAGTGAAGCAATACCAACATGTCAAACGAGATGTCAACCCGAACGACATATGGGAAATCATTGGTGAGCTGGGCGATGGAGCTTTTGGAAAAGTGTACAAGGTAAATTCTTCCAGTCATTTAAGAACATATACATTGTGTGATATAAGAACGTCCCTCAAACGTTTGTTTTAGGACTTTAACATTTCACTGTGCTAAAATATTACCGTTAGGCTATTTGATAATGGAGCGCCCTTTAAACACCTGAGCTGGAACAGGGCGGAAACTTAAATTAATCTTATGATGATCCACTTTATAGTTGTCGTCATCGATATGCCCAATACTGTAGAATAATGACACTTGTGTACACAAGTGTCTTTAGACGTCGCCTTTATTTTAAGGTACGTCTGAAGTTGATTGGGAATGGCAACCACACCAACCACACCTGCTTTAGCCCAGTTAGGATTGGCATTTTTAGAATAATCTAATTGACACAATGAGAATCACTACCGGTACCTGAAATCAATACTTTAACTTTATTCCTTATACATCCCAGTCCCAGACCATACTTTTAAGTAGAAATGTGTACAGTATAAGCTACATTATTTAAAGATATTCCCACAAGGCTGTAACAGTATTTAATCTTAATTTAAAAGCAGGCAAAACAAGATTACGGATTAATTTTTTTACAAAGTCATCCACTGCGTATTGCCTGGTGCTGTTTGCCTCTTTCATCTTTAGCGCACTCGGATGAACTATTTGCTGCTACTGTAGTTACTGTGATAGGTCCCTCTCGGTGAAGCATGTCAGAGACCCAAGTCTGTGGCCAGTACACTGCGTGTCTTTCACTGCAAACACCAGTGAGTTCTCACATTGGAAGAAGTGATGTCTCACTGGGGCATGCTTTGAACAGAGCAGGCCCTTTTTCTCGCCGTCTACCATATTCAGGCATTTTGTTTTTGTTGGAGACATGCACTGGTCAAGTGAACTGAAATTACGGGCAGGGCATATAGCAAGAATCAGACTTCCAGTGCAAAGTCATATACAGTAAGGCTGACTCATGTATCCTGCAGTAACTTACTACATGTCAGAAGAGTATAACGGGGCTTTTATTGACTGAATCAACTTCTTGTGAGGCAACGTATTCAGCATGTTATTTCATAACAATGTGGCACTGTTATTAAAGCTGGAGCATAAGGTTTAGTCTTCCAGCCCTGTTTGTCCTGTCAGTTTTGTTAAAGGCAGATTTTCCCTTTCCTTTGAGGGTAAGGACACCTTCAGTTGTCAGGGTGCTTGTACCTTGGCAGGCAGAGGGTTGACAGAGATGAAGAAGACAAGAAGTTGTGGGTTGATATCAAGGGATTACTTTCTGTCTAGCCAGACCGCCAAGTAATGTTTCTGTCACACTACTATCTTCTCTTTGAAGAAACAGGGCTATGCAGTGTTTTATGCAATGAGCCATGTCTGTATACTGGTTTTTAATTATGTAAAGGTGGCCACACAACTCTCCCCCCGCCCCCGATGTTATGAATTTCATGACATCTGGCTTATCAGCCTGGTTAAATCCATCCTGCTTTTGCAAGCTGCGCATCTCCTACGACTTGCTCCTCTTTGAGTTTGTGAAATCAAATCTCAGTTGAAAATATTGTATTAGACAAATGATTGGCACGCATATGGACCATCTTGAAATAATCTACCAATCAGAACAAAGTAAGTTGGGATGACTTTCAAAACACAGTGGTTCTCTATCTGATTACCAACCGGTTTTCAATTGAGAGTTCTCAGACTTGTGTGTAAAACAGAGCGTGCATGTTCAGGATGTATATTAACCCGGTTTAGAAGTCTCATTTCATAGCCTTTAGAAAGCTGAATTGGGGCATGGCAGCAGTCAGCATATTGAGTTGCTTACAGTATATGACGAAAGACTAAAACAGAGTTAGGTGTCTTACATTTTGGATATAGAATGCAAGACATTTTAGGTCAAAATCGTACAATGTGCTGCCAGAATGCTTGGCAGACTTGTCTTGTTCATTCCTATTGTCATCGTCATGTGAAATCTTTGTTAGTGGGACAATGTACAATGTGACACACAATAAACCTGATATTGCATGGCTCAATGGGGCCTTTATTCAGTGATCAGTGTTTTGTCCTTCTTCTTTGGTGAGTCTGCGCTTCTCTTGCATTTGTTATAGTTGTAATGAACGTTGTGTTTTTGTTAAAGGTCATTGTGTATAGCTGCTCTCACACTTGAGTCAAAACAGGGACTTTCTTAACTGTGCATCAGGGGTTTGTCAAGTTAACAGTAAACCATGTGCCAGTTATTCCATTTGGAAGGAATAATAACACCTAATTCTACTGCGTCAGATGTTTAGAGGTTGTGTGTGTGCGCATGTTCAGCAGTATCACAATATCCTGCTGAAGGCAAACATAATGGACGTGCTAATTTCCCATTAAATTGAGGGATGTTTGGACTAATTACACAGACACACAACCACACGGGCTGCTGCTGTCATTCTCAAGTGTTACTGTGCCACTTGGCTACAGTGTCATGTCACTGCTACTGTGTCAGTGACATTGGTGGAGAGGATTTGGCCTGACCAGGATTATGCTGTATATCTAGGTTTTCAGGATATGATTGGAAGGCCCTCCCCTTTCTTCTGTTTCTTTGGCTGAGCTCTCTGTAAAAGTTTAGGTTACGTTTTTCAGTTCCATTTAGGTATGGAACTGGCAACATTCAGCTTCCGGTGTTAATAATAAAAAGTTTATTCTAATGCGTACGTACTGTGAAATTGGCATTTGAAGTGATACATTTTCTTGCCTTATGGTGCTCCTAGGATATGTTTACAGAAGCTCTGAAATCCTTGACCACATCATAGAAGTACAAAGTAGTTTCTGTGTGTTTGGAAGGCAGAACCTTTTATATGCAGCCAGCATACTTGTAAGGATGCTGCAATTCCAGAGAAAGAAGTTCCCTTCCTCAGAAATGACTATTTATTTTCTAAGGAGATGCCATGTAAATTATTAAACTTTTGTTGAAAGAAATGATCTAACAATGTTTTTGTTGAAATGCCTGCAGATTTGTTATTTCACTGTCAGTTATGTCATGGTGCAAAGCATTTTGGGTCATTTTGAGTCATGTAGCCTGCACTGACTCAATATTCTCTAGTACGGATGGCGATATTGTCCACAGCCCGTACAACAATATTGCATTAATATAATATTTAGACGGTATATGTTTATGGGTGAGATTTCTTTTTTTTTTTTCTTCCCGTTCTTTCATTTGCACACACAAGACGCCATTATTCAACACTTCTCAAGCGTTACTTTACCGTCCCTTCATTGACCTCTGTCCTCCACTGTAGCAACCTTCCTCTCACGTAAATCCCAGCCTGCAAGAACGTGTTTTTACTTCCTGTTATCATGGGTGTCGCACCCTTGCGGTTTGTTGGTGTTTCTTAAGTTGACCTTTTGTTTGCAGGGTGCGCTCTGGGTCTGCAGACCAAGCATGACGCTGTATCGTTGATATGGTCCCTTCACTAATTAATAGGCCACATGTCACCGAGCACATCGCACTGCTGTTGCAGGCGAAACACCTCCCCATAGATGCATGCAGGCTGTGGTGTTGTGCTCCATGTCATTCCCTTGGGAGGACACGGGGAGGAAGGGGAAGGGGGGGCACTAACTAATTCTGTAATGGAAGTGCTTAACTTGTATTGTGCTGAACACAGACGGCGTTAATTGCTTGTGTAAGCTTATCTTGGTAAGAAATAAATTGGCACTTTTTCTTCTAACCTGTGCCCAATTATTGTGAGTTATTCCATTATGTACAACATCATAAGCATACTGTAATGTATCTCTCTGGTGTAGGTTACCACACCAGTCATATAGAAGATATTGTGTGTAAGATAATGTTGCAATGCAAACCAGTGAAGCAGGATTCAAGTCACATGGCAGGCATTAAGTCTCGTACAGCAAAACAACAGTTCCATCTACTGTACCCACTTGCCAAGAAAGTGGATGGGGAGAAATTAGCTGGGGACATGCAGTATGTGAAGCAGCAGTCTATTCCGGTTTAAAATATGGTGCTAACATTGGTGTTTAGACATTTAAAAAAAAACATTAAATTTAAACCATTTAAGTGTAGAATAGTTAAGAAAATGGAGAATATAAACACATATATCTAGCTCTTAAACCTGCAAAATGGTTTGGCTTCTAGATCTTTCTCTAATCTCTGTAGGGCCAGAAGGACCCATACACTCTGATAAGAGCTCCCCTGTGTGGGTGTGGCATGCAGTATACTGCACGGTGTCGCTCTACGGGCATCATAGGTTCATGTACAGGCCTTCTCAGCATGTCCTGTAGGGTATTCCCCAGGAGACGAGTCTGTTTAGCTACAATTCTATGAATGTAATTATTTATCGTCCCCAATTATATTAGTTATATACCATCAAGCCATACGGTTTAATATCATTCCTTTTTTATTTGACCCACTAACCTTTCTAACTACTTTTGTTGACCTTTAGCAGAGGATTTTATTCAAATGTGGTGTACAATTGGTACATTTGTCATACACCAGTCATTGTATGCAAACAACATTCCGTTAGCGTGGTGACAGCAGTTTGTTTGAGCTGTAGACTTGTTTCTTTTTTATTTAGAAATTACCAATCGATGACATTGTGCCAATCCACAATATCATCTGTAAACGTTTAGGGGTATGAAACAAATGCATACTGTATATTGCAGAAAATTTAGCCTATAGCCATGCATTCTCCTTTTTGACTTTTATTAAACTCTTTGAGATAAACTGTTTATGAAAACCTTTTTTCTGTACCCCGCAACACCAACCTGCTCCAAAGCTGCTCTCATGCAGTGGTTGTGAATGCTTTTTAACAGTTTTACATGTATGGATTCTGTGGAAGTGTGCACTTATTGCACAGGCTTGGTGTATAACGTGCCTTCTTTATCATGTGCTCCACTCCCAATTTGACAGAGAATGGAATAAATGCATGCTTTTCTGCTGACATGTAGAGTATACCGGTAGGTTAAGCAATACAGAATCTTGTGCTTGTGTTGCAAAGTTGTTAATGTGTTGTTTTTTCCAATATAATTCTCATGTGAACCCTAGGTCATGTGGCCTATGAAAAAGTAAGATATTTCAGATGTGCAGGATAAATATACTTTACCTACTTGTTTACTTGCTTTTAAGAGCTTGGTTTAAAGATTATCGTCTTCTATGATAAAGATGAGTCACCCAAAGCTTTAGCCTTTTATTGCCTTATTAATCAAGGCTGGGGTTGAACTTTACCAAGTCTAAAGACTATGATTGTACTTTTAACAAGGATGCCTATTTACAATTAATTTACTGAATATTATAATGTAGGGACATCTAGAACATGCAGGGCAGTGGGTCCCCAGCACTGGAATTTAATAAACCTGTTCTAGGCTACTATGTCTCTTGTCAAAGGTGTGCCAAAAGACCAATATGGGTTATGTGTTACTGTGGTCCACCCGTAGCGCAGAGCCTGGTAGTTTGAACTGTGATAGCCTCACAAGACCATCCTGATCTCGCAAGCTTAAGTTTGACTTAGAACCTCTAAGTCTGGAGAGATTGATATCCGTGTTAGTCCGAGTATCTGAACACTTGACTGACCAATATCAGCGTCGTACTGATAGCTACGGGCGTGGTTTGGGTGTGACGACAGCGACAAAGTATTCTTTCGAGAGGTCAGTGTTCAAATAGATGGACAGATCTCCCCAGGCGTACTTGTCTCTAACAATCCATGTGGCGTGCCAAGTTGGATGTCCATACCTTACCTGTAAGATGTCCAGCCCCTATCGTCTCCTGCATCTGCTTCTACTTGTACTCACTGGATGTTGCTATGGATACAAGCTTCTGCTAAATGACTTGACCAGCATACAATAGTGTCCTCACTGAACGAGGGAGGTGCTGCTCCTGGACATGTTTCAGCTTCCACTAAGTGCGGCCAGTATGGCACATTATAGTGGTGCTTTTCTGTTCAGGCTGCACAGGTTTGACAGGCCAAAGGTCTGACGCACGCACGTGCACACACGCTTGTGTCTGGCCATGGGATACAGTGGCAGCAGGACGTAGAGAGCAGTCTCGAGGCTTCAGGCGGTGTAGGACAGGCGGGACAGATGCTACATTCCCTCAGGGAGGAAGAGCTGTGGCCTTGGCGTTTGCAAAATGTGGAATATGCAGCGTGCGTGTGAGAGAGTGTTTCTTATGTCTGGCACAATATCACAAGCTAATATGCAGCATTTGTGTGTGAATGTTTGACATATGCCTGGCCTTATTTAAATTATAACACAAGCTAATGTTTAGCATTGGAGTGTGTGTGTGAATGTTTGACATGTGCCTCGGCTGACATGATATGGACTATAGCACAAGCTTAAACACATGTCAGCAGCATACTGCTGGTTCAGGAGAAAGGCGGTTGACCGCTGGGACCACAGTCTGATATGAGGTCATTTGTCAAGTTGACAGTCAAAACGTTTATGGCTGTTTGCTATGCTAAAATGATTAACACATTTACTTAAAACAGAGATGTGTATGGGGTGGGGTGATCTTTCATAGTGATGATCTTTCTATATCTTAATCCTACATTTTTAATAAGGAATCATAGAATACAGAAGATGCATTTAAGACAAACTTGAAGAGGAAATGGAGTGTTGCAAATACTGAAAGTCTGCTTTTCCAACTGCTTCCTCTATCATCAAATGTTGAGACTAATTTTAAAATAAGATGGACAGAACACCCAAGAACTCATGACAAAAACTGAAACTGTCCATTTGAATCATCTAAACATTTGGCAAAACAATCTGCTAAGAATACCTTCTTATGATCATTTAGCCTAGGTGGCATGACTCTCACACCAGAATAACCAGTTCTAGTGGGCAAGTCTGTCTCTTGACTTCCTGTTCTTTACATCAGCCACTGCAGTTGATCCTTCAAAGGTATTATGATGATTATTATTAATATTATTATTATTAAATTATTGCCACTAAATGGTCAGTTTCATAACATTCTAACCATTTTCGGTCACAGAATGGATGATGGTTGCTTTCTTATAGTCTCTGAGAGGCCAAAACTATTGCAGTATAAATTGGTCTCTGTCACTCAGAGACATCATAACTGTCTTGTTTGTTTATGTATTTCTTGAGCGAAAGCTGCACATGCAACATTTTAATTGTCTCCCAGGAGAGGAAGGAAGTTAGAAGAAAGTTAAAGGTTACTTGTATACATCTCTACATTCACTTGTGGATGTCCACTGTTATTACATTTACAGTACTATCTTTTAATCTCTTCTTACTCACAGCCAAATAGGAAATATCTAAATGAATGTCTTGTAGCGTGCTTTTACTTATTATACATTGTTGATGTTGGTAATGGTTTGTAATATCAATATAAAGTGTGTGTGTGTGTGTCTGTCTTAAGGTAGTTTAAAGCCTGTTTGGTAGGGTGACCACATACATGTTACTTGGATAAGTAAGATTGCAGCTTTAAGTACAATGATGCCTCCTCTCCAATTACTTCCTCATTTCTCCCTTGAGTACTCATTGCCAAGTATGCAGTGAGTCAGATGCATGCACTACATACATAAAAGCACAGGTCTTTGATGTAGTGGTGGTTTCTGAGAAGAGTCCATGTGCACAATGAGGTGGATCACGCTGCCAGTGTCATATCCTCTGTACAGACATTGTGCAACATAATGCACGCACACACACACACACACACACCCCTTCCTGCCCCCTCTTGCATTTAGACCGTATGAAGGCCAGTGCACATTCCTCAGGCTTGTTCCCACTGAGATGTTGAGGGGTGTGTTTGTGTGTTTATAGACGCCTTGTAAAATCTGACAGCTTTTAATGTATGGTTCTTGCTACAACACTTGCTAAATTTGACCTCAGATCAAAAAGGAAACACCTCTCCCTTCAATGTCATAGGGCACTCCCTCAGAAGTTCCGCCCAACAAAT
The DNA here is from genome assembly GCA_027564835.1 of Typhlichthys subterraneus. Lineage (NCBI taxonomy): Eukaryota > Metazoa > Chordata > Actinopteri > Percopsiformes > Amblyopsidae > Typhlichthys > Typhlichthys subterraneus. The sequence continues at coordinate 10,102 of JAODUH010001182.1, forward strand.
TGAAACACATTGACGAGGCTTAGATTTTGCTGTTTGTGTGCGGTCTGCACCACTTTTTATGTTCCTGTTTAAGGAGCCAGGGCTGTGTAGAAGTACTTGTATAAGTACTTCAACTGGAAGTATGTTTTTCAGCACGCACAGAGAACAATAAGCTAGCAGACTGCAAGGAGATTCTTTGTCACGGTTTGTCAGGGCCACACTGAGGGGGTGGTGTTTAGCAGGAGCAGTGACAGTTTTGGCTAACACCCGTACACGATGGGCGAGTCCACCCACTGCTAGATTCGTGGGTAGGAGGAGACATCTTGCTGGCTCACAGCGGGGGTCTTCGCCTTACAGGAGCAGGTCAGCATCTTGGAGAGGATCGCGTGTGCGTACGATTTGTGTTGGCTGTTGGTTCAGATGTTTTGCCACATCTCCCACAAGGTTTTGACGGACGAAAGCGAAAGCATTTGCCAAGAATGTTTTCATTAATCAAGTTCAGGTTTTGACGCATCAGACCCCACTGTACTGTTTAGCGATGGCATGCCACATGAATAGTTGGAAAAGTTATCCTCTCACTTATTTAGCTAAATCAGCCGTGAGTGCAGGGCCTAAACGGACTTCAATAGACAGAACTACAGAACCATTGACATGTTTTTCATTTTGCGTGAAAAAGAAGCTGCAGATCATCTGCAATGTGTTGCTAACTAGTACTATATCATTCATAACAGAAGTTGGGATTTTAGTAAATGGCTACGTTGTTATTTGAATTCTTATTTTGTGTACTGTGAAGGCATTAAACGCCTGTTGGGTTTTCAACCCTGTAAACCAAGTTGCTCTTGTGTGCATAATTATAATTTTAATAAATGTTACTATGTATTCCTGTTTTTATTGGCTGTATTTATTGATTGACTTTATTAAGATGGTTGTGTGACTACTGTTGGCAAACCAAATTGCCCCGTGGGGACAATAAATGCTGTCTAATCTCAAACCACAGTCGCCTCAGGATGTCAGTTGTACAGTATGATCGATCTGACCTGTGGTCCCACACAGAGCCCAGTAGCACAAGCGGCATGAATGCCAGGATGTTACCCTGGCAACGTGCAGTGTGCTGTATAGGCTGCCATGCCCCGGTTCAGTGCAGTCACACCCCTATTGGCCATGTTGGACACCCCTGCCCCCTCCTCAGACAGAAGAGGGAGGTGCGTGCGTGCGTGCGTGCGTGTGTGTGTGGGGCAACAAGGGAGCAGATATAAATCCTCTAGGCTCAGCTAATCCAAAAGGATTCGCTTATTTAAAGGCGTAGTCAACAATTTTGGACTAATACACTATTCAAATTCAGTGAATAGCTACTTCAAAATTCGCCAGCTGTCTGTTCTGTGGGCACGCTGGGAACATAATAATCTGGTGCTTCTACACAAACTATATCCCAGCCCTGGCAATGCATGCCCAATGTGGGGGGCGGAGCTTCTGAGGGAGCACCCTATGGCATTGAAGGGAAAGGTATTTTGTTTTGAGGGAGTTCAAATGTCAACAAGACAGGATTCATGAATAATGATTGCCGTTTTCCTCCCACAGCCCATATGCCTTAAAGCGTTTTTGTTAAACTTGTACAACAAGTCTGAACTAAGCAGATTGTTTCCCATAGTACGTTTCTTGCTATCTGCTGACACATTGAGCCAAGTCTGTATACTCGCAAACGCGACCACAGCATGCATTGATTTAATAATGTGCAGTACCTTAGGATACTGGGCTTAAAGTACTGTATGAAAGATCAAGTTGATTGCACATTGTAGAGGTGTGTTATTGAGTAGAGCACATATGCCTACAGTATGCATGTCTAAAGTATTTGTCTTTATTTTAAAAGTAGACTAGTCTAAAAATACGTAAACACTCCTAACCAAAACCGTCGAAATTAATCACAATCAGGCTTAACATTGTCAGCGTGTGCACACGTTGCAGGTCTCTCCCTACCTGCAGTCATCAATTGGCTGTTTCGCCTCAGTGGGTGTAGATCACATTTAGCTTAACCTTAAACCTTAAAAAAATATCCGACCGCTTCATCTTCGGAGTATGAACGGTTACGCTGCATTCACACCGCCGACGTGTAACAGTAGCCTACAGTGGCAGTGCCAATACAGCGCCATTACACAGGCAGTGGAACATAAGCGTCATGCAACTCTCACTTTATATTGATTCTGTACCGTACCCGTAGCGTATGCTGCATTGGCTGTGCTGACGCGTTGGCTAATTATAGCTTAGGCCTACCATACTTCCATAGCTAGTTTAGCAAAATGCTCTTTAGCTTAACTTAAACAAAAGTGAACCGTCAGGAACCCGACAGAAGTCTGACTTTATATTTTTAACTATATTAAATGCAGTTGTACTGTAAGGTTAAATTGAAAACGGCTACCGTAGTGGCAACATCCAAGTATGCTTATATTTGCAGGTAGCTCCCTCGCTACTAGGCACGCATGGAAATTCAAGCGCTACCAACTCCACTCGCAGGGCAAAACGGATTGTTTTGCGTGTTTCATGTGCAGGCTGAGGCAGGAAATACTGAACTACTGTACAATAAACAAATACAATAATACCTTTAACCGACTAGTATATGGTGCTGACTAGCGATGGTCCCAGCATTTAATCGCTTAACCGACTACTCGCGCACATCCCTAGTCTGAAGACCATCCCTGCATAACACTGTTCACATGCCCTATTAAGTTCTGATCTACTGCTTGTGTGCTATTATCCTTGGCCACTTATGAAGAATGAAGCTATTCCTTCTTAGAATATGGAAGTATTGAACACTTTTTTGGGATGTCCAGAATGTCCACATCTATCCTTTTTTGGTTCTACCCATCCATCCATCCATCTTCATCCGCTTATCCGGAGTCGGGTCGCGGGGGCAGCAGCTTCAGCAAGGGACCCCAAAC
>JAODUH010001183.1:0-13013 GCA_027564835.1 Typhlichthys subterraneus
TATTTTTATATTTATTTAATTATTTATACTTTTATTTATTTATTTATTTATTTATACTTTTATATATTTATTTATTTTTTATTATGGCAGTTCTGGTCCTCCATATCCAAGAGCCTGTCACCACCACTGGTAAATGTCCATCACCCTTGTTGTTTTTTGATATCCCCTTCCCCTCCATCTCCATAACCAGGAATTTGCTACACACAGATGCACCTTTCACAGTGACAGTTTGATTTGATCTCGGGCCAAAGGAAGAATCAGCCAAGCCTTTTGCGAGCGCTGCAATCAATCCGACCAGCTGATCGATAAGCCACACAACATCCTGACAACTTAGAATAGAGTCACACCACCGAGGAGTGAGAAGGTTGGCCCACAACGTTAATACAGTAGCTGATACAGATAACCTGTAATGTGATAATATCGTCTCTTTGATATTTTTGCTGTAATCTAGTTGCCTAAACGGGTTGTTTTTAGCATGGCTTTTTTTAAACTGAATTTTGTGTTAGGTTTGACCATATTTCCTCTCACAGAGTACTGATCTTGATCCAGCCACTGAAATGTATTATTATTATTATTATTATTATTACACTTTGCCTTTTCATATTTGTATAGCTTTAAAAATGGCTAAAATGGAATCACTAACCATAAAAGCTCTGGGTCAGATTGTATTGATCTCCAGGTCCAGATGTTCTCCGAGGTTTGGGAAGCGAGCGTGCAAAATGACAGTCATGCAACACCTTCTGGAAGCCAGGAAGCATTAGCCAAGGCTAACTTTTCTTTGGACATGGAGTTAGAGCGCCGCCGCCACAGCGACAGTTAGTAAGTTTTACACGTTACCTGTGTTGATAAAATGGCTGCTGAATAACCTCAGAATAGTCAGTTTACTGTCCAAAGACCAGTGTACTGACCAATGGAAAGTATCACAGTACTGTATTAAACATCAATTTATCGTCACCCCCTTCTCCGGAGTCGGGTTGCGGGGGCAGCAGCTCCAGCAGAGGACCCCAAACTTCACTTTCCCGAGCCACATTATCCAGCTCTGACTGGGGGATCTCAAGGCGTTCCCAGGCCAGTGTGGAGATAAAACTCTCCACCTAGTCCTGGGTCTTCCCAGAGGCTTCCTCCCAGCTGGACATGCCTGGAACACCTCTCTAGGGAGTCGCCCAGGGGGCATCCTTACCAGATGCCCGTACCACCTCAACTGACTCCTTTTGACGCAAAGGAGCAGCGGCTCTACTAGAGTTCCTCACAGAGAGACGCCAGCCACCCTCTTGAGAAAACCCATTTCAGCCGCATATCCCGTGATCTAGTTTTTTCGGTCATGACCCACCCTTCATGAACATGGGTGAGGAAAGAAAATTACGGCTCAGCTCTCGATCTAACGGCAATTTTTGGTGCGGTTTGCAATTACTATACCACTCCCGCTGCTCCGATTCTCTAGCCAATCTCCCGCCCCAACGTCCCCTCACTCGTGAACAAGACTCTGAGGTACTTGAACTCCTTTACTTGGGGTAAGGACTCATTCCCTACCCGGAGTAGGCGCTCCATTGTTTTTCTGATGAGAACCAAAGTGTCAGATTTAGCAGTACTAATCCTCATCCCAGCCACTTCACACTCGGCTGTAAACCATTGAAACCATTGTACCTCCCCATTGACTTACATAGAACGCTGGGTCGTTTTGGTCGGCATAACGGGTGAAAAGACTTTTCAGGAAGTAATACTGTCGATTTCCATTGTTTTAACAAATATACCTGTTAAACTATCAAACTTTCAAAAATCTAATGCAAAAGTGGCGTCCATTGAACCCTCCCTGTATCAATTCTCACTATTCTCAAGCTGGCCCCCACCCCCCCACCCCCCTTCCTCCCAGCTATCTGTCAGCAGACGAGGAGTCCCTCCCTGGCTATTGCAGCACCATGGACTACACCCAGTGCCAGGACGCCAGTCTCCCCCTACTGGTGGCTGAGGGAAGCACAGGGCCCTCGGTCGCCGCCGACGCGCTGCCGCGGCTACCGCCTGTTCCCGTGACGACGGTCGGCCAGCAGTGCACATGTAAGTGCGCACTGCACTCGCGCGCCACCTGCGAGATATCCGTCGGCACGGAGACAGGCCCGGAGGAGCGCCGACCGGCCGCCACCCAGACCGAGGGTCCGGCCACGGCTGACAAGCACGTCGTCACCGCGGTGACCATGGCTGACCTGGACCGAACGGCCGAGGTACGTTTCTTGAGTAGCATCTGGCTGCAGCCACGGCAAAAGGACATAATTACATTTGAGATTATTTATTTATTCAATAAAATTATGAAATGTAAATAATATGTTCAGATCTCAGATGTTAAAGTTGAGACACCCTGGTTAAAATACAAGAAACAATATTTTAATAATACTTTTCACTGTACTCTATATCTGCACACGGTTCACAAATACAGTATTGGTGTAGCTAAGAGATCCGCTGAAAATAAAAATGAATTATGCTTATATAACGCTAGAAAAAAAAGATTAATTGTCTAGCAGGGCTTTAGCTAGCAGGGCTCTAGCTAGCAGGGCTTTAGCTAGCATAGATAGCAGGGCTTTAGCTAGCGTAGCTAAAAATAAAAAATGTCACATTTCCATCGGTTTTCAGTTTTTTCTCTATGCCTGAAGATTTAGCCCACTTTATAAAAAATACCGTTATATATATCATGTATCGGTATTCAACCTAAATATATCGGGATATAATTTTTGGTCTATATCGCCCAGTCCTAATGCAGAGGATAAATTTCGCAACATGTATGTGTATGTGACAATAAAAGCACCTTTAGGTGAAGAAAAGTTACTTTTTTACCAGGCTGTACATGGCTGTAACATGTATATTTTTCCTTTAAAGTTGGACATTTTAACATTGGAGTCTATGGTGATTGACTCTTTTGCAGCCAGCCTCAAGTGGCCATTTAAGGAACTGCCGATTGTGGCACAATGAATTAATTTCTCAGCACCAGAGGCTCCTCCTTGTTTTTGTTGTTTGTTTACAGGCGGCAGTGGCACAGTGGGTAAAGCAGGGAGACAGGTAAAAGGTTAAGGAAAGGTTAAAGGTTAGAACAGCGTTGTATACATGCGGTCTATTTGGGTAAAGCTGGCAGACAGGTTAAAGGTTAAGGAAAGGTTAAAGGTTAGAACAGCGTTCTATACATGCGGTCCATTTACCTTTTTCGTTCTTCTTCATGTTTTACATTATAGGCTTTCAGGAAACAGAAAGCTGCTGGTGAGGAACTGGAGGAAGTCCTGAAGGCAAAGAAGACACGGTAGCTTATTATTAAATAAGTTAAAAATGTTATTTAATTTCTGAAAATCATCTTGTGACCCCCTCCTCTTTGTCTTGTGAACCCCAGTTTGAGAACCACTGGTCTAGACATTTGTTTTTAGCGTTTGACATTTGGAAGGAAAGGGCGAGGGGACTTTTCACCCTTTACAGAACCTTTCATTTTTGCTGCATTACATTTATAGCAGAGCCATGTAGAAGAGAGCACGCCAACAGAAGTTCAAAGTTTATAACGGTCACATGGTTCATAGAGATGCAAAACAGTTCAATGGAGTGCTTGGTGGGCAATTTAGAATCTAAATACAGATACATAACTGCAATTTTTGGTAATAAGTAGTCAATAAATGCATCGATTTACATTTACACTATATTTATAGGGTATTTGCAGCTAACTTCCGAGTTTTGAGGTTCCACGGTCCGCCATTGTTGTGAAAAAAACGACGTCTATTGGAGTGTACGTGGTTGACGCAACTCTCTCTTCTACACGGCTCTACTATTATCATTTTTCTCTTTCTCTCTGTTTAGCGTTCTGACATCTTTACTGCAGTTGCTTAGAGCGTCCTCTGTCGTTTGTGTCTGTGATGTTGGCAGTGAGGGAGCGGTTGCCCGGGGAGCTGTTTCCGGGTGCGCGACGGGCGGGGGCGACTGCTTCCAGAGGGCCCAGAGCGCTGAGTTGAGCCTGCTGGCCCTGCAGTACGCTGTGTGCCAGCAGCACTGCTGGAGGCACTACTACACGTCTGCCCGCGGAGACCGGCCCTTCAACAGGTGAGCACGGACCATGGCTACGGCTGTGGCGATAACCGCAATATTGTGAAAAACGCAGTGTAACTAACGGCGAGGCTACATCGGCCGTGTAGTGTAGGCGGAGCTTATGTTCATCGTAATGTAGGCTACACCTACTGCACACGTAGATCGTACAATTCGAAAATATTCTAGGATAGCTAACTATAGAATTCGGACACGGCCATTCGTCTTCCGTTTTGGCACTCTGCACATCGCTGTGAAAACAACATCTTCAACAGATGTTTGTGTAATAAGGGTACCTTTATATACACAGTAGTACACATGTAGGCAGTTAACAGATTAAGTTACTTAGCAACTGCCAGCTGGTAGACGCCCGGTCGACAGACTTTGTAGCCTAGTGGCAAAATCGATGCGGGAGGAACCTTTGTATCAGATGTTCAGTGGGACAAATAAAGAGGTGGGGAGAGACCGACATTTATTTTAAAATACAGCAATTTGATGACCCATTTTCTATGTAAAGTGAGGCCTACACCTGGCGGAATAAAATATAAATAGAAGACTGTTCTATTTTTAAGCTTCTCCGCAGCGTATATGCTCCACTTACCCGCTGCTCTCACGGCCAGTGTAGCCGGTTCCATTGATTATTATGGAAGCATAGTGTTGCAGCATACGCTTCGCCTACGCTACGCGGCCGATGTAGCCTGGCCGTAACCCAACCGCAGGGGATGGCAAGCACGGACCATGCTGCTAGGGTGATGTTGTGGTGTAGTACTGTAGTAGTACAGTAAAACAGTCTAAACATTACAGAGTTGATCTCAATGAATGCTTTAGAAGTTCTGTTTAACTGATTTTGTGGCAAGTGGCTGTACATGTTTTAAACGATTAATTTTACACCCATTTGAGCTCAAATGATAAATAATTTATTCTTATTTTATTGTAAATTGTTGTGTTTTTATGTTCGAAACGGTTGGTTGTGCTGCTGTCCTTGGCCAGGACACTTTTGTAAGGACTTCTCTTGGTTAACCCTCAGAACCTAAACACCGTGGGCGGGTTAGAAAGACAATGTTTTCTTTAAAAAAACAAAATGTGCACAAACTAATCAAACTAATGCCAACTTCACAGCGGTACTAAAAAGATGTTTTTATTTTCAGTTTCTGCCCCTCTTAAGATGGAGTCAGCGATGCTGGAGAAAAAAAACAAACATTATTATTATTATAATACCAGGATTTACAAAGCGGCTTAACCAACAACAATGGCAATAACAGGAGTGACGAGCCCCCTCTTCCCCTGGCAGGACCCAGGACCTTCCCGCCAGCCTGGCCGCGGCCTTGCAGACCCTCCAAGCTGCCTACCAGGAGATGAGGGCCCAGGTGGAGGCCGGCGTGCCCCTGGGCCGCCTCCGGCCCCTGTCTGTGGACTCCCAGAGGGTCAGCGCTGCCGGCTGCCGCTTCACCTCTGCACAGGTGGGTGGGGCGCTCTCTCTCTCTCTCTTTCTCTCTCTTTCTCTCTCTCCGCTGTGGGTTTCTCTCTCTCTTGACCCGCCACGGGCTCCTCTCCCACGCTACATTCACAAGCCATGCCGTCGCAGGGAAGCCGTTGGAAGAATGGCTTCCCTCTCTGTTCCTTGATGCGGGACGGCAGATGGCAAAATATAGAACATGTCCTATTTTTTTGTTTGCCGTTGCATCAAGCCAATCAGAGCATAACGATAAACGATAAAGCTTGTGGGTGGTATTACATTATTGAATGGACCGCCCACACCATGTTGCACAAACGGTTAGCATTAACGATTAGCGCTCTGTGTGCTTCCTGCTCCGCTCCATGAAGCGGGAAGGCAGATGGCAAGAAACAGAGCAAACCGGTTATGTTTCGTTTCTTTTGCCGCCATGGGAAGCCAATCAGCGTAGCAGTAAACGAATAGGAACGCTTGTGGGCGGTACTACAACACTGAGTAATCCAGTCCTGAATGTCAGATTTCCTGCCGCTTCAATGCTCGTGTGAATGCAGCGTTATGCTGCTCTATGCTTTCCAGTAGGACTAATGACACCTCTCTGTTCCCCAGTAGGACTAATGACACCTCACCAGTAAGACAAATGACACCTCTCTGTTCCCCAGTAGGACTAATGGCGGCAGCAATGGGTGCAGTGGTTAGGGATGGCACAATCCAGTTTTTTCAGTCCCGATACCAATACAGATACCGGCACTTTGGGAATCGGCCGATACCGAGTACCCATCCGATTCTAGTGTTAGGTTAAGTTTTAAGTTAAGTTGCAAAGTAAATGACTGCATGAATGCATTTTAGAAATCTTCTGCTGATAGTGTGGCCTGGACAGGTTAGACATGGCTTGACAGTAGACGTGTAAATACATTTTATTGGATTAGCCCCATGGATCAGTTACCGACACCGATCCAGCTATTTAAGTCAGTATCGGACCGATTTCCGATCTCAGTATCGTATCGGTACCATCCCTAGCAGTAGTAGAGCGTGGTAGGAGTAGATAGGTGATCAAGAACTCGCTGGTTTGAACCCTGCTGACTCCTCACCAAGTGTCGAGGTGTCCTTAAAGCAAGACACCTAACCCTAACTGCTTCCGGATGTCAGGTGTCTCCTTACATGGCTGACATCGCTATCGGTGCATGAATGTGTGTGTGAATGTGTGAATGTGAGACAAATAATGTAAAGCTCTTTGGATTAAAGCGCTATATAAATGCAGTCCATTTACCATAATGACACACGTGCTCCTCAGTAGGACTACCGATGATGTCTCTGTTGTCTTGTTCTAGATTATTGATGATACGCCGGTGAGAGGAGCCATTCGGTACGTCTGCACACGCTAACGGCCTCTGCTGTCTCGCAAGCTAACGCTAGAGTAAGCATGCCCTCCGTTGTTGCTTATGCTATGTTTCTATGACGACAGACCTCAGCAGCTGGAGACTCAGGGTGATGCGGCGCGAGAACACGCAAGTCATCGGCGTCAAACCGGCACGGACCTCCAGGTACGGCACACGGCGTAGCTATGGCGAAGCTTGCAAGATCATTATGGTTTCACTGGGCTAACTATATATGCTAGAGGAGTACCTATTCATCTTAAAAAGATAATTAATTGATGCTGGTGTGTCTGTTCTGCAAGCCCATCAAACTATAATCTGTAGGATACTAAATTGGGTTTTATGAACAATTAAATATGCCCTTATATGATATAAATACCAAATGCTACAAACTGTGTTTTGGCTTTACCAGAGACATGACGCCTTTATGTGGGGATCATAACGTGGATTTTTTAATTTTTTTAAATGTTTTACAAACCTCGCCCCTTTTGGATTTTGGATTGCTCAAGTGAAACAGGTATTTGACTAAGGCTGTGTTTAAAGCGAACACGTCCAATTGAACCCAGGCTATTATGTTTTGGTATTTTTTTTGCATGGTGCAACAGACATAGCGGTCGTAATTTTGACGGGCCACTCTGGAAATTACCTATTCTCAGGATGGGCAATAGACACAAGTCCATCTGCAGGTTGCAGACCCCTGCTTTAAAATAAGGTTGACTCAGTTTGCCTTTCCAGGGAACAGCCCAAATGAAGGATCCATCCCTTGTGGAAGGCAGCACACCAGGAGCAGCAGCCTTTAGCGGTGCTAGCTGTCGACTGAGATCAAAGGAAAAGCGTCCAGGTGGGAATGTCATGTAACCCATTGATCATTTAAAGGCAGGGTCAGTCATTCTTGCTAACTTCGAGCTCAATTAAAAACAGTATCGCTCCACGGTCCTCTGCGGCGGCACCGCACGCGTCGAAATGCTTTGTGCAGCAAAGTGTAGTGCTACGGCTTTGTTGATACGAGTGGTGTTCGCCACTTTATGTTGCTATTTTCGGAGCCAGGGCTGTGGGGGCGCCTCCCTTGGGAGGTGTTCCAGGCACGTCCGGCTGGGAGAAGACCCAGGATTAAGTGGATGGATTATATATCCTCACTGGCCTGGGAATGTCTCGGGATCCCCCAGTCAGAGCTGGATAATGTGGCTCGGGAAAGAGAAGTTTGGGGTCCCCTGCTGGAGCTGCTGCCCCGCGACCCGACTCTGGATAAGCGGATGAAGATGGATGGATGGATGGGTGGCTTACTGTCGTAGCCTAAAGTTGTAACTGCACCCTAAAATGTGTTTTTTGAGCTGTAAACTAAGACAAAACTGTGACGAGACACATCAATGCTGGTGTTAATATTGACAATTGACACATTTTTATACAAATCTGTGTTTTATGGTCTGACTCTACACGTCATATCTGTTATGAAGGGCTGATTTCCAGCTGTACTGTTTGTCCACTCATTCAACACTCCCCTCACTCAGCTCCTTGACTACGTTTAACATGTTTTTCTTAAGTTGTGCAGTGGGTGGAGTCAGGCTCAGAGCTTAGGGTGGCACTTTTTGTCAAATTCATAAAATGTCTCCTAGCATTTTGCTAGCTCACCCTTCTCTGTGCATGTTGAAAAAATAATCTGATACTTCCACACAGCCCTGGCTTCATAAATAGGAACACAAAGTGGTGAACACCGCTCACAACAACAAAGCCGTAGTACCATGCTTTGTTTCACAATGCGTTTCAATGGCGCTGCGGAGGGACATTGTTTTGATCTGAGCTCAAAGTTAGCGAGTGTTCTCGAGAATAACTGATTCAGCCTTTTAAGTGCTTGATTGAAGCCTGTTGTTGTTGTTGGATATGAAGCTGTTGTGTGCCCAGCAGGCGATGCAGCAGCGTGCAGAGAGCTGAACATGACTGAGGCCTGGTACGATGCTGAGGAGCACTTTATGCCCACCAAGCCCCAACCCCCGCCGGGCGCTCCATCAAGAGCAGGTACAGGCGCGCTGGTTTTCAGTATACTGGTGACATTATGTACTGATATTATGTAACAACACTGTTAGGGAATGTATTGATTTACAGGTTTTTACCAGTACATATTATATAGCCTTATGACAACTTACTATATTTAGATATGTGTCTGACCAAATTACCTAAGATGTCCCCATGTGAGACCTTAATGGAATGACCATCTGTCTTTACCTTTGATATTTGAAGTTGTAAGCCCCTCTGGCGTGTGTCTTTTACTGTTGTTCATATAACCACTGTAAACAGACCCTTCGTTGTCATTATAGATGACCTCCTCTTGACCACTTCTAGCCACACCCCGTCTTGTGTATCAATGTCTTTGTGTCTCATCTTAAGGAGAAGCATTTCCACATTGCATGCTATGTGTGCCTTCTCCATGGCAATGCTTTCATTAAATATATTCATTAAGACAATGACGGCTCAGAGCTGAATTATTATTATTATCTCACAAACAGTGATAATACTGAGAGGTGATTATCTTGGTCACTATAAGAGTGATATGAAATTTAAATTAAAAAAATAATTAAACATATACATTGTCTGTGTTAGGGTCACATTTATAGCTACAGTACACTTGACTTTGCATGGGCATCCAAGTGCCTGAAGTAGGATCAAAGTGTCTGATGTAAATGTCTGATGTAAATGTCTGACGTAGGCATTTGCATATCATCACAGGGGCGGTGGCTAAGGTGTCGGACCCAGTGACAGACATCGCTGTGCTCTGCGTTGCTAACCTACCCGGGGATGTCACAAAGGCAAGTCTGGGGTTGTTGGTACCATGGTAACGCCTTTGTATGAATATGCTTATTAATTTCACCAACGTGGTCACAGTCCAGTCATCAGAGGTGCGTTCATATTACAATGTTCACACTATTCCGGACATGAACATTCTGGGAATTTCCTAATGTTTTTGGGTCAAATCATGGAACATGAAGGGAATTTTGTTAGCGGCATGTTTAAAGTTACGTTTCTTTTTCTCAAAATGTTACTGGACGTGGTATTACATTTTGAGGTGTCTGAACAAATCTCGAAAGTGTTTCTGTTATCTGAAAGTGTACATGTTGGAAACGTCTGTCATTGCCACACTGGCAGTATGTTTTACACAGGTTGGCGGTCTGTTTTTAATTGCAGTATATGTTGTGGGAACGGAACCTTTTCCAACACACGGTAGCCCTCGGCGAACAAACGTGGATGCTGCACTAAGGGATAAAGTCTAAATTAAACAATTTTCCAAGTTTAAACAAACAGAAACACGTCTGCCAAATCTGAACACACCTCAGGGATCAGTGGATGCAGAAAACAAGTAGGCAAAAAAACGTTGACATGAGTGGTCAAATGTTATGGAAACTGTTTTGCAGGGCGATGTGAAGCTGTGGTTTGAGAAGTACCACGTCTCTGATGTGACCATCACCAAAGGGGGTGACGATCTCAGGTGCGTCTTCACGCTGTTAACATATACGTGTTATTTATAGGAGCAAACCCACCGCTCATGTCTTCACATAGTGACGCCCAGGCCAGATGGGGTCAGATATTCTCAACATTCTTTTTTAATTTGATATAAACTTTTGTTACATTTCATATCAAGTTTTCGAAATTCAATATCAAGATTCACTTTCAGAGTTTCTCGGGGGTCCTAGCGGGGATGACTACAAAACATCACATCTTGTTTACACCGTAGGAATACTGAACAATGGCTGTGCGGCTTTCTACACCCGTTAAACCCAGTTATTTGTTTTAATTTCCCGAAACAAGCTGTGACACCATACCAAGTCATCTGTTGAATCTGAGATTTAAACATGTCTAAGATGTCTGGGTGGAGGCTATAGCCTTCGGCTACGCTAGGTATGCTCCATTTATCCAGTGTAATACAGTATTGTATACAGTATCCAGATTGTTTCAGTTGTTGTAATAATGTTGGATTAATCATTCCAAATTAGGCAAACTTCCTACTATGTATAGAATTAACTGCAAACTATTCCCTGTAGGGCTGGACAATAATTCAATATCAATATATACCACAATATACATTTTTTTCAATAACGGTGATATGATTTTTAAACATATTTCTGGTATTTCGATAAACTATACATTTGTCACTTAATGACGGGCACAGCTGTCAGCTGTATTCAAGGTGAACAGAAATAATATAAAGTATGTGCGTGATGACTTGCACTGCAGCCTAAGCAGTATGGGCTGTTTTCACGTGCCAAACAATGTTATCAACTCTCTCACCTAACAGCAAATGTAACAGAAAGGCTTTATATAATGTATTTAGTCAGCTTCCTCCACTAACAGTCAGTAATGTCTTCTGTGGACCTTGGCTGCATCTAATTCATATAAAATTTCTACGTTTTTATATCAGATTTCACAAACTTGATTTCAAATTTCACAAACTGATGTCAAATGTCACTAATCATTCGCTAACCTTATTAAGCTTATGGCCTTCTTTTCTCTAGTTATAACTAGCTCACAACGAGGTCTCGATTATTTTTATGGTCCACAGAAGTTGAATGCTAATCTATCTGATTACATGGGTGAAAATATTACTCTGTTTCTTTGAACACATAAGTGGTATGTTAGTTCACTAGCTTCTATCATAGCTCATGTGGGAGGCTCTTAGCCTATGTGCTGTTTTTTTTATATTAGGTTTCGTTTCAATGCTATTAACAGCATATATACTATGATTGCGTGTATTTCACTGCAAAAAATGCCATGTCAAATATAAGTGCAAATCTATTAGTTTTGAGCTTGCTTATGAATAAAACAAGCACATTTGGGGTGAAAGTGAAATTCACTTGATAAGATTTCTTAAGTTCAGTGCAGATTTACTTCATTTAAGTCACTAGATAAGCAATTTGGTGCTCTATGTATAAAATTACCATATTCTCCAAATCACGGGTCAGCATTTCACCATAATATTGTGGTGTCATATGTTCACCCTCAGTTCTCTTATCACCAATTTCTCAGTCCATCTGCTTACATATATCCACACACACACAGTCTAATTGTAACAGTGCAGACAAACGAAACACACAGTTGTACATAAACAGGCGAGCCACTGCTCAGCGTAATAAGACTCAGTAATACACAGGGAATACTCAGAACAAAGGAAAGTGCGTACCAGTCTCGTGAACACGAACGCAAATGGCATCTCGAAACAGAGCAAATGCAAACAATAACCCACTTACTGAAAGTAGTCCTCCAGCCTTATATGCCCTCACACCCACACGACTGGGAGCAATCCGCTGATTGCACATGTGGGGCGCTGGGAGCAAGGGCTTCCACCGCCGGCCGGTATGCACACCAGCAAGCCAAATTTGCCAAACCCGGTAAAGGGATGCGCCGCCCTTCGGAAACCAAGGTTCGGAAACCAAAAGTTGCTTTCAAATTTCACCAATGTTGATATAAAAATGTGGAAACTTGATATCATAATTCAAAAACTTTATCAAACCTCTATCTCTTACTCTCTGGTAAGGCTGCCATTGCTATACAGGCTGAAGTCGGCGGTTTGCAGGTTGTGTTATGTTTGGGTGGATGACTAACGCATATATTTTCAGATCTGGCCGAGTGTCCAGCCTTGCCTGTTAGGAATGTTACCAAGATGGCTGCCTAGTGGCCTTTTGCATGAAAGCTTCCAGTAAGAGCGCTGGTCTGTGGTTGTCTTCAGAGTGGCCCTGGTGTGCATACGTGGCCCCCGGGCTGCAGAGGCTGCAGTGGAGGAGATGAACGGGATGTGCGTGAGGGGCAGGTCCCTGCGGGTGGAGAGCATGGGGGAATCAGATGGTGGACGTCTCACAGACCGGTTCCAGCAGCTGGCCACCGCCAACGACCCCCCCGCAACGTCTGACCACGGCTCCACCACCAGCTCAGTTAAGGTGAGGAAGGAAGGAGCTTCATGGGTTGAAATTATGACTTGCAAGCTAGAAGGTTTACCAATAGTCCTTTTCTAAGATGATTTTTTTTTAAGTATGTAAATATAATTATAATTATAATTAAAAACGCCAATGTTTTGGGGGATTGTGAGTAGGGGTGCACGATATTGATCAAATGTGATATTGCGATATTGATCATGAAAATTGCAATATCGATATTAATTT
>JAODUH010001184.1:0-13013 GCA_027564835.1 Typhlichthys subterraneus
GAACGCCTCGGGATCCCCCAGTCAGAGCTTTCCAATGTGGCTCGGGAAAGGGAGGTTTGGGGTCCCCTGCTGGAGCTCCTGCCCCCACGACCCAACTCTGGATAAGCGGATGATGGATGGATGGATGTTGACTCTCAAAAACTTTTCTTCTGATTCTGTTGTGGCTTTGGGTCTGCCAGACCTCTTCATGTCAGTTTCAACCCAGATTCTGAGTGCCTTTTGATGGTGAAGGAGAATACTCACTGACACCTTGACTTTCTCTGCAGGAAAAAATACCTACATTTTTAAGTGGTATGTTGGTCTGTCTCTCTTCCATTGTTAATTGCCTTTTTCTTGTCAATTTTATAGCAACACTACTTTCTGCAATAAAATACGAGGTATGGTACCAGTGTGTTCCAACACTACTTACTTGTACATTTACGGCATTTGGCAGACGCTTTTATCCAAAGCGACTTACATGTAGTACATTTGTCAGTAGTTGGACAGGTCATATACCAGCAATTAAGCAAACAATATTCTAAATGGAACAAATGCAGCATAATGTTATACCCATTACCACATAATCAACCAGATAAAGTGCAATAGGTAATGGCCTAGCTAATTAAGTGCAACAGGTAATTGCCTAGCTAAAAGTGCATACAATTAAATACACAATTTTTCAGTTTTGGGTCACCGTACCATTTTTTTTAAATCCTCTGGCAGTTCACTTGTCTTTGTACCATTTCAAGCGATTCATTGGACTTTAACTGCTTGAAGTTAAACAACAAACTAAAAATTAGGGTGTTAAACTTTTGACCAGTAGTGTATACACACACACTTTCATACATTTTGTAAATGTGGGAGTAAACTTAGTTATTTGTGCATGCATTTTGTTACATTGAAATATGACATTTAAACTTTATGGGGGAAGTTAATAGTGCCCCCTTGTGGTGATAAAGATGATACACATGTACAGATTGAACCATCTTTATTACCTAGTTATTAGACATAACATGAACAAAAAAAAAAACAATACAACAAATAAGAGATTCTGAAAGACAGATAAGACTGACAGTAGAAATGGTGCTGAAAGAAAGGGCTTAAATCAGAAGCAGCAGGATCTATTTACAAAGTACGTTAAACAAATTCAGATTTCTATCTTTAAATAATCTGGGCGACATCAACGACAACATACAGAAGACAAAAACAACAACTTGTGCCTATCCTTTCTGAACTTTAGTAATAAGTTCATCACAAAGCTTGGTGACGTCTTCAACCTCCTTAACCTGAGAAGAGAGACAAATTGCATGTTACTGTACATGTACACAGTAACATGCTCAAAACAAGAACATGCTTATGAAATCGCACCATTTAGCCCCGGACACACTTCAAGCGATCCGCTCGACGCCAGTCCCTTTGTAGCTGAAAATCGGTCGCTTGTTTACACAGGGTATCGGCACCATATGTGAGATAAAATAAACTACTTTAAGACCACAAAAATACCTAGCCCCTATAGTTATTGCAAGCAAATAGCCTATTATATTGGCATTCACCATGTTGAATTACTTCAAGAGTTTCCATGGGGGACTATGTAATTGATAAAGCCTAATGATCATGAAAATAAGCCATCCCCGTCAAGATTAAATCACAGCAGAACACTACAAAGTTACTGCTGCAGTAAACATAATTAACATAAAACAAATAAACTTGGGCTACTATTAGAATACTAGCTATTGTACAATCACCCATATCGATCCAGATTAATCATTAGTAGCTCTTTGCTTAGCTTTATTGCTCTTGTCCATGACGAGTGATTGACAGTTCATAACTCATTCTTGACAGGAGATTGGCCTACATTTATTTCAAACAGGACCGTAACTCTGCAAAAAGCAGACTGGAAAATCAGCAGCTACCAGCCCAGACCCATAACCAATCATGTCATGAATACTAACAGTCCTGAAATGTGCATGCTGGTATTTCTTAATCCCCTTCCTCTGGTACAAATTAGGTCTCCCCTGTTTTACCGGTATCTAATATTCTAAGCTATTGTTCAAATGGAAAGTTTAGAGAGATTTGTTATATTAGCAATCATTATTAGATCAGTGCTTATAACAGCCTTTGGCTCACAACTACGTAAGCTACGATGAGTAGAACTGTAGACCCACTAAACAAAGACATTTCCCTATTTCAGCTAATGTTGCCTCCGGCACGAAAATGATTTGTTAAAGAAAAGGTGGCGTGAACATGCATGCAGTGAAGCCATTATATAGTTCTATGAGTGAAGCCCGTTAAGTATGGAACGCCGTTGGGGAAAAAGTTTGGTGTGTGTTAAACCGACACGTCCGAAGTAAAACTATCTTTTTGAGTAGGCTCTAGTTAATGTCAGGATTTGTTAAGACCGTTTGAAATGTAATACCACCTCCAGGAAAAAAATAAGAGTTTGGAAAATCTTTTGACATTTGAAGATAGGTATCCCTCCTAGGTGTCTTTCCCCTCCAAACTGTTCCAGTCAATCAACGACATTCGTTGTGTTGCCTGAAGTAGAGACTACTCTGTACCCGCCCACTTCGTGTCGTTTCATCACACCGAGTCTCATCGCTGCTAGTCGCTTGCTGTGTGTCCGGGGCTTTAGACTAGGTCATGCACAATATTCATTCACATTTCTCTGGGCTACTGCAAACACAGTTGTCAGATGTCGTACAACAGTCTCGGACCATTAGATTGTAGATGGTCTACTTCACACTCATCTTACCTTCTGGTCGAGGTTCTTCTCCAGAGACTCCACCTTGAGCTGCATCCGACGCAGCTGGGCCTCGAGCGCTGACGTCTCAGACTTGAACTTGGACCGCATCTCGGCAATCTCTTTGTTTGCTCTGAGGACAGAGAAGTGCAGGACTGGATCACACACACATCAGGTTCCACATGGAGTTACAGTTTCAAATAAATAAGATTTTATATCTTACAGGTCAATTTTCTCTTCTGCGTAGGCCTTTAGTGCCCGATAGCGCTGCTCCTCCCTCTTGTTTCTGGCGAGATATTCCTGAACACACTTCGTCTGAGTCTCTTCGTTCTGAAGCAGATACAAAGATCACAACTAGGGGTGTGAATCTTCACTGGTCTCACGATTCGATTATCATTTCAACGATTCGATAATACGATGCAACACCTCCTCAATATTATATATTACTACAAATGGTTCTCATCAACATATTCCAACAGTCAGATATACAATCTCTTTAAAAAAATGTATATTCCGTTTATCTGGTGCATGCTCCCCCGGGGAAGATTTTCATTGAAATATCAGCTTTGAAAAGTGGATATTTAGATGAGAATATAAGGGAACACCCTAGAATGTTAAACTTGCGGTTTAAAACCAATTTTTTGTAGCCTACAGTAAAAAGGGCATAAAATGTGACAATACTTGAAATCACAAGACGATGAGATTATGTGAGATGAAAACACGATTAAGAAATCATAAATGATATGGCTGGGTGGAAATGTATTTTCTTACAAATCATTATTTTATTAAGAATTCACACTACTGTTGAAGGGGCTCTGTAGTTCTAGTAAGACAGGAGAAATGATTACTAGCATTGACCTTTTCTGAATTGTTGATACAATTACATCTATACAGTAGGTTACAGTACTACTTCGTGCTATACCGGACACATGAAGACTTCTCCTCGGGAAGGGGGAGTGAGGTGGAGTTACGATCGCGGACGGACGACGAAGACTTCCAGAAATGATTTCCAGCAGGTCTCCTATTAGACTAGTAAGTAAGGGTAAGAAATGCTAGTGGCAATTAGCTGATTAGCT
Organism: Typhlichthys subterraneus; assembly: GCA_027564835.1. NCBI lineage: Eukaryota > Metazoa > Chordata > Actinopteri > Percopsiformes > Amblyopsidae > Typhlichthys > Typhlichthys subterraneus. Next base: position 3,796 of record JAODUH010001184.1, read on the forward strand.
GTTATGCTAGCGGGATATATTCTGAGCGGACCATCAAAAGGAGCCAGCGAGTAAAGTATCTCACAAGCATTGTGTTTACTTAAATATTCTAAGCAAAAGTGTTTGAGGTTATGTGAAGTTGCAGAACTGTTTTCCCGTCGGCCAGTGATAATAACGAATCTACCATCAGTGTTTCTTGCGTCATGTTTGCGTGCAGGCCGTAGCACTAAATAATAACATTTATAAAGTGTTGGAGAGACTGTCCTCTTCTCCTTAGTGGAGCGGTAGCGCGGCTACTGCATACATATAGGGCAAACAATGCAGCAGACGGAACATCAACAAGCAACGTCAGTAGGCTAGGCTATAATCGATTATGGGCTGTCACGGCGTCGATGCAGAATCGTCTACGTCCGCATCGCGATGCATCGTTGATGCGATTCATTTCAACAGCCCTAATCAGAACCACGCTATATTGAAAGTATAAAGGGGGGGGAGGTAGACAAAAGCATACATATTGTGGTTAATAGTGACCTTTTTATAGTCTTCGATAACCTCCTTGTACTTATCCAGTCTCTTGAAAAGCTCAGAGAAGGACCTCTCCATGCCGTTGAGGTCAGAGGATATTTGCTCCTTCTCCTGCAGGACCTCAATGAGCTTTGCTTGTGCAGCTTGCCTCTCCTTCTCTTGATCGGCTGGTAGAGACAAATGTGTCAATTCACTCGTGCAGTGTCAAATGTGTATAGCAGTGGAAATACAGCATCTGATAGAAGTCTTCGAAAGTCAATAAACTCACCCAATAGTGTCTTAATTGTGTCATCAAACTCAGAAATCAGTTTCCTGTGAAAGACAAAAATAAAGTAAAAGTAATAAAGCCTCGCTTTTTTTTTACAGCACAATTCACGTTGCACAATTTACAAATCACGTAGTGCTAGTACTACGCGTGTATTTGTTAACAAGCTGAATGAAACCAGTTGTGCTGCTTTGTTGAAAATCTTATCTACGAATCCATCATATGTTTAAAAACATATTCTTACAGTGTAGGCTATGGGGTGATTTACCAGTTACAAAGTACTTTTGACAAGGGAAATCATTTTAATTGCAAGAGCAAATTAAAAATAAGCAAATTTAGAAAATTCTACATAAAAAGTCACGATTGCACATGTGGAGTCATACGCCTCCTAGACCGGCTCCGCCCGACTATTGCGCTCAGCTCAATTGTTGCTAAGATTATAGTCTGGTAACCCTGTTCGCATTAGTGTTTTCACAGCCACCCTGCCAGCGACCGAATCAGGATGGGCAAGGCAAGGGTTTGAAACACACTCACTAGATGTGGCGATCAAAACAGTTTAGTTCAACCTTGGAAGCAATGACTTAAAACATCCCCAACGGAGGGTGGCCAGACTATATTCACCAAGTGAATATTGTAACACCAAGCTACAATTAAGTTAAACACGTTTGAACCATGCAATACACTATTTTACTGCAAATTTGGATACAATAAATGGTAAATGTACCATTTACCAATAAATGATCTTGCACCCTGCGCTTTAGACAGTGTTTACATTGGTAAAATAGGGCCCCAAGACCAGACCTGCAAAATCATGTATCAATTGAATTAATAATCCATGTAATTCACCCATTTTTATCAAATAATTGCCCCCCCCCACCATACAACAGTATGTGGCTTACATCATGTCTTGACTCTCCTTCTGTAGTTTGCCATAGTTTCCATTCAACTCATCTTCTTTTTCTTTTGCCTATAATAAAAATAAGTAATAAATGACTTCAGTCTAAATTACATTTTCTATTTTCGGTGGTACAGTAGCCAGTTCTCAGTCGTGATGAGTGTATACAGTTCCAACTCTTGGCCGTAACTGGTATGCAGTAGACCGGATGTCTTCAGGGGGCCCCGAGACCCCTAGGGAGTCCTTCAGAGATGCTACTGCAGGGGGTGCTCCAAATTATTTGAGCCCAAACTTTTCTTCCAATGATGTAAATGTGAGATAATATAGAATTCAGTTCTATGTTGTCTCAGCCAAATGTATTAAATAAACAATTATGTAGTTGATTTTATGCCTAATCTTAGCGCTTGTACTTGCATAACGTTTTAAAAGCAATATCACGCGCGGTTGTGCTGTTGCGGCCAAGTGCCGATGTCGAAGATAACCATAGCCACCATATTAAAAAAATAAAAAATAATGAGTAGGCTACAGCTCGTAGCACAGAACACTAGTACAATGAACGCAAAGCAAATTAATTAGCTGTATTTGTACCGACGGGGCAGGTAAAATCCACCAGTAATCCTCACATTGTGTGAAGCAAGGCAGTGAAAAGACAAATAAAATATAATAAAAAAGGGCATGGGATTCAACATGCCCTGATCATATCAAAAAGTGTCTCTTAACTGCAACTGGAGCTTTAAGGGATCATTACATTAAAAGTAACAGCAGCAGTAAACTCACAGCGACGGTTAAACTTTGCAAGTAATCCACGGTTCACGTGCGTGCCAAACCATCGGGGTGAGTACGGGTCACTGATCAACTACCATTCGTTACACCACTAATTAACATAAACATAACCTATGCTATAATTATATAAATCAATCTGTCAAGAATTATTTTAATGGCTTAGTTAGTGGCCTATAGGCCAAATATATACACATTGTTGGCCGGGCAACTAAACAGTGATAGAAACACAGCATATAGACCCCCTATCAGCCAAGGGGCCCTTGGCCCAAAAAACTTTGAATACCTCTGCAGTAGACAATACTCAAAATGCTGTACCATAAAACTATAAAAGTGTGGCATAGTTTATACAGTGCATTCATTTAAATTATATTACACCATGTACATTATTTTTAGTTCATAAAGAAAACATAGCAAAGCCTCAGATATTTTGGTTTAAGAAACATTTGACCAAGCAACACCTACCTCTGCCTGGACCTTGGCAATGGCTTCATCCATGTCTTTCTGGCTGTATTTGAGAACTTCAATAATAGCATCTTCTGTGTTTGTTGTCTGGGGAAACGAAGGAGCTAAAGCATCCATCATTGGAGGATTCTGGATGAAGGGAGCCACCAGCTAGATAAAATAATATGTACCTTGGAGTATTTCAACTTTGAGGTTGTCAGATATCAGTGAAAAAGAAAAGTACACTTACTGGAGGTCCAGCAATATCAAGTAATTTAAAATACTCCTTTTCTGGTTTGTTAACATGCCGTTTCTCTGCCATCTGCGAGGCTTCTAAACTACTGCAGGGGAAGATTAGCATAATAAACAACAGTTAGAGACATTCCTAGCCAGTATAAAATGATTGCAGCAATAATAGTCTTGAGCATACCGTGATGCAAAGGTAGGGTGAGGAAGATGGTTCGGTGCAGTAGTGCCTCCAGACTTTTTGGGGCTCTCCCTTAGCAGGGGGTCAAACTTGAGGTACAAAGATTGTTTCCTCAATGCAGACTCCTTGAACTAACACAGGAGGAAGGAAGGTATTTTAGTTTGAACATCCACATTTGAAATAAAAGTTACAGTAAAAACAATACTCACACTACAGGACCCAAATTGCTCCAGATAATCCATTTGTCCATCAAAATCATCAGGTATGACTAAGGAAAATGGTAACAATCAATATAAATGTGTAAACAAAAAAAAAAAAAAAAAAAAAAAACAACAACAGCAACAAAGAAAGATGCAATCAAGCAAACATGTGATCGGCTGACTCACATGTGGTTCCAGAAACAAACTCTTCAGATGCATCTAACTGGACACACTGGGCGTTCTGTTGCTGCTCACACACTTCAGGGAAATCAGGCACACTCAGCCCACGCCGTTCACTTTCTGGCTGACATTTGAAGTCATGACCAGACACCGCATTAGGCTCCTTATTCTACAATGACAAAGTGTGTCTTGTGAAGACAATTTACACATACACCCTTGTTAATCTAGATGAAACACACATTTCTAGTCTTACAGTAGAACGGTTATCCGTCTTTGCAGCACCATCTCCAGCACTGCTAAAAGTAAAATGCAAATACATTTGAGATCAAACAAGATTTTGTCAGTTGAATGCAATTAGACATAGGCCTGCCTGACTAACATCTCCCTTTGAAACCACTCCCCTCCCCCCCTCCCCCACCCCCACCCCGAGATTAGAGTAAATGTTAGCATACCATGTCGGGAGTACAGATGGAGTCTTTACAGTCATGTGCTCAGGCTTGGTAATCTCCTCGACCATTTTGAGTGGCTCAGGTGCCTTGCCTGTAGGACTGGAATTAGTGCCACAGTTTGGAGAGTTGTTCACGTTTGAATTGGAGCCAAAGGGATTGACGTCATACGTGAAGGAGGCCTTAGGAACAGCATCGTCGTCATGGGTCTTGGCTAAAGATGGCTTTGGTTGTGCAGACTCCTTTTCACGGGCTGGATTTTTATGCGTTGATTTCAGGCCAAGTCTTTTGCCAAGCATCTTTGGTGGTGGCTTACGCCTCACCTCGGCTCCATCGTCAAAATTAAACTCAAGTTTGACTGAGCCCTCCTTGGGAGGGGAGACAGCCTGGGGCATGGATTCAGAGGCTTCATTGGAACTAGGTGCAACTGTCGCTTTGGGCTTCATCTCAGGCTTAACGGGTGCCTTCTGAGTTGCCAGAGGTACGTCTACAGTAAAATCAGGTCGTGTTTGCTCTAATCCAGGAGCGTCAAATGGCTGGTCATCATGGGTCATCTTTTCCCTGAGCATTGGGGAATTCGGAATCTTGGAGCCTCCGGTTACGAAAGGGTTGATAGAGTCGAGGTTGTCAAGGTTGTAGGCTCCGTCAGGTGGAAGAGGCGTGTCCTCTGCTGATAAACTGGCAGAAGTGCCAACGTGGTCACTGCTCAGAGACGTGACAGCAGGTAGATCTTCTTTGGGTACGGCAGCGGAGGAAGGGTCTTCTTCAGCTGCTGGGTGTTTCAGCACGGTGACCACACTGCTATCGGTGGAGGTGTCCGCGTCAGCCAGTGAATTGTTTACAGATGCATGGAATGAAAGGGTCTCATCAAGCACAGCTCCCATCTGTCTTATCGGTTCTATAGGTTCTTCTGGCATATTCTCAGCCTCATTCTGTCCAGTAGAAAGGGAATTTACAGCAGGTCTTGGTGGTGAGAGCACAATCTTATCGGACTGCTGAAACGGAGTGTAAGCGTCAAGGTTGTCCAAATCCAATTGATAGTCACCTTTGCTTTGAATAGGCATTTCATCGTCAGGATAGGATGACTTGTCTATGTAAGAAAGTACAAAAAAGGAATGAGTGCATGTCTTTAATAAAAAGGTACCGACAGATATTTATTTTTTTTTTTTAATTTACCAGTTTTTTGTCCATCAAATGGCTGGCTTTCCTGAGGAAGTGTACTGTAAAGACAAACAAAGCAACTCAATTTGAAGGTTAACCCTGGTTAATAATAATAATAATAATAATTTAAAAAACCTTACTGCTAATTGAAAAATCTGAAATCTCATGAACTACGCCCATATAAATCATCAAATTCACACACAAGGTCGCCTGACATAGTACCGGTCATTTACACAATGATTCATACTTTTCCCCAAAATGTAAAGACTCCGTGGCTTTTGTACACTCGTCCAGGCTTGTCATTTTGCAGGAGTTTGCAGGAGATTGTAAGATAATTAGTTTGGATAGTGGGTCTCTTCTTGGAGTCTGAAAACAAACCTATACATATAAAAAAGAAAAATATTAAAATAAATTAATGTAAGGGTCATTCGTGTGGGTGTGTATGCATGTATACAAACCCAGTCTCCATGCATAGTTTGGGGCAATTTTACCTGTGTTTATTTCCACATATCCGTAAACTAAACATTATCAAATTAAAATTCATTTATTTTAATTTACCTTTGAACTCTTTGCCACAGTTTTGCTAGGGAGGTTCTCCGTTTGACGCAAAATGGAAGGCCGTCCTGTTGGCTGTTCTAGGGTAAAGATGTCACTGAGCATTCCTCCAGGGCAGACCACAATATTTTCATTATTCTCGGCCACCACACTCATTCTATATCAGAAAAGAAAAGATCACACAAACATGATTTAGAAACTGCTTAAATGTTAATAGAAACAAGTGGGCTTACTGAAGACACCAATAACTATGTGACCATCATAATATTTCTAATGCCAGTCCTACTGGGCCTGTAGAATTTTGTCTAGTTACCGTAAAAGCATATGCCATCACTGCAGTCATGTCGTATTCTTTACAGAGTAAGTGTGCATGTTTGCTAAATTATGTAAACATCTCTAAATTATATTGTTTTTATAGTAGCTGAATAGGTCATACACCTGTAAACAAACATATTCTTGACAGATTAATGACAACAGGTCATTGGGGGTACAGTAACGACTAGTATGCTGTACTTTACATACTGTTACATACCTATTATCATATTAAATTAATCTCAATATAATAGCATAAAGCCTTAATATCTAGATTCATTTTTGGTGGCGACTGAAAAATCTTAGCTAAATGCATATTTCGTCACGATTGATATGGGTCCAGTGGAGACAAGCAATGAACCATGGTGGTAGTGCGGTACTAGGGCATTGTTTAGGCCACAACGCCCTAATCTGACGAATAAAGGAAAAAGTTTATTGTAGAGCACCGAGAAGACCATTTTTGTTGATGGACTGTAGCACAATCTTGCATTTTCCCGAACAAACAAGGACAGTCACTCATTTGTACAATACGTATATCATCAACTGTTACTATAACCAGCAAGGTGACGGTGAATTTTGGAAAACGTGTAATAAATTTAAACGTTAATTAACGTGTAAACGATTCTTTAATCAAGTATTACAACAATATTGCAAAAGATCACCTACCTCAAAACAACTGTGTTATTTCGATAAAGCGACGATCTCTCAGTCAAACAGGTCCGCACACGAACGGTTTTGCTTTTGAAGTCCCCTCGCCTGTTATGTCGATTTCGAATTTAATAGACTTGAAACTAACCAATTAAAATCACCAAACAGACCCATGAAAAATAGCAACTGTCCAATAGCGTTACAGAGCGGATATGACCAGCCGGATGTAGATATGTGGGCAAAGTACATTATATATAAATAAGTCATGTGCAAGTTAGCATGTTTACTCAGCATGACGTACCGCTGTTTTTAATAGTATACGCGGAATATATATTGATATATATTTTAAATAATTACTGTAGCCTACATTATTCGTTTCAACAAGCAGTCGTCAGTAATAGCGCTCAAAACAGAGTACAGAATATCCGCCCACTAGTATCAACAGTGCCCAGTGCCCGCCAATTTCGAAGAAGAGAGAGACATAAACAGTGTTTTCGTGATGAGCGGTGCTGAGTCTACACTTATCGACATGTCGGATATTTAACTTTTTTTTAGAACTCAATATCTATTTTATTTCGACATGAATGCGAATGTGAAAGGTATACACTATTCATCGTTACTAATAATAACATATCAAGGTGACATGACATGTAGTTTCTACACTTATTACCGTGCTAGGTTAGCATTCAGTACGTAGCATTCAGTATTGTAACCATAGCCTCACTATGTTTCTATATATTTGATCACTATTCTTGTGTAACTGTAAACATTTTCATAGTCATGTTTTCTTATGTTTGATAGATCCCTTCGCAAATACACAAAGTGCTGTTAGCTAATCCACAACCTTTACAGTTATCATAAAATAATGATTAAACACTGCGCTTCTCATCGCAGGATTTGGCGAATCGCCGCTGTCAGTTGCTGCGAGGTAAGCGTTGCTTTAGACATATGTGTCCTATTTATCCATACAATATAAAAGAAATGACCGATGTCCACACTTTTAAAAGCATTAGACAATCTTATTACAATGTAAGAAACAAGTGCTAATAACCCCACTACATACACAGTGTCATGTTAATTATCAGTTTACTTTCAAGTTAAGATTCTTAGATTACCAACTATTATTATTATTATTATTATTATTATTATTAGAAAAAACATGCATAATATCATCAGGACCCTGAAATAATCCCCTTTTTTCTTCATTTTGACCTGGCAGTGGTGACAGCGATTCCATCAAAGTGTTTGTGCGGGTGCGGCCTCTGACCCAGTGCACTGGACTGACAACAGATGGAGATCAGAACCTGTGCCTCACGGTCACCTCACCCAACACAATCCGCCTGCATGCCAAACCAGAACCAAGGACCTTTATTTATGATCATGTTGCAGACATGGATACCTCTCAGGTGGGTGCAATACCTGCACGTCATCAACATATTGTTTATGTTTATAGAGAAATTACTGTAAACTGACAGGCTGTAGAATGTCAATGGGAAACATCATGTGTCCACACAGTCTAAACCTGCAAACCTTACTGTTTTCTGCATAGGATGCTGTATTCTCCAGTGTGGCCAAGAATATTGTGGAGTCTTGTGTGAATGGATACAATGGTACAATTTTTGCATAGTAAGTCAAGTTTCAATTGTATAACACTACTAGCCTATTGTGAACTACTTTTTTGCAACCATTTCACGGCGCTATGCTCTTTTTGTTTGCAGTGGACAGACAGGCTCGGGAAAAACATTCACCATGCTAGGTGTGAGATACCTTCTTTTTAATACAATTAATGTTCAACATCTACTTATGAAATAGCTGTATTTACATTGTACTTTCTCTTTAGGCCCATCTGACTCTGATAATTTTACTGATGAACTGCGGGGTGTTATTCCTCGAAGTTTTGAGTATCTCTTTTATCTCATCAAAAGAGAGGTGGAAACGGTAAACACTAAGCAGAGGCAATTGAAGACCACATATTGACATCCTCTGTGAAGTCAACTTGGGTGTCAACTTCACAGAGGTATATTGACATTGTAATAGTTCTAAACCAATACAAATACATGTTTTTTGTTTTTTTTCCCCATTCAAAAGTGTGACAAGTCCAAGAGCTTTCTGTGCAAGTGTTCCTTCATTGAGATCTATAATGAGCAGATCTACGATCTTCTGGATAGTGCCTCAGCAAGTCTTTTTCTCAGGGAGAACATTAAGAAGGGTGTATTTGTGGAAGGAGCTGTGGAAAAGTTTGTCACCTCAGCTGCTGAAGCATATCAGGTAGCAATAAACTAAATAAATAAAAATGATTTGGGTTCAAATCTATAAAACAAAGTTAAATGCAAACTGATTTGGTAGAAATTCCAGTTAGAATCACGGAAATCACTAAAGTGTGTGTGTGTGTGTATATATA
>JAODUH010001185.1:0-36290 GCA_027564835.1 Typhlichthys subterraneus
AGCTTCTGTGGACGCTACCACACTACTTGAGCAATTAGTAGCTTCGCTACTGAAAAGCTATTTGATTCAGAAAACAGCTCAGCTACCGCCATGCTACTCATAAATGTAATTTAGTAGCGTCACTACTTGTAGCGACGCTACTGCCCAACACTGGAAATCAATATATAAAATATAAATATTCCAATAAATTGCAAGAAAAACTTGGATCCTTATCATACATTACATGGTATATACAGTTTTTCTTTGCTAATCATTCATTTCATATGTTTTTCCTGTATAATACTTTCAGTTCTAGGATACGGCCTCAACACTATCAAACAGATTATACTGTGCAACACTTTGGGGGTTAAGGGGATATTTTTATTGCACTATATCTTTTACTGACAGAGTTACTCATAAATGTAGTTTAACTAGTAGCTTCGCTACTTGTAGCGACGCTACTGCCCAACACTGCATATAGTTTCTACTTTCCACTTATTTTTAGATCATTTGGTATTCAAGTAGCATGGCATGAGTTGAACAGTAACAACAACCCCTGTCCAAGACACACGGCCCAGTGTTATAGGTGTGTGCAAGGGTGGTAGGAATCCTGCCCCCAATCCAGTTAAATTAGAACTACACCAAGATTAGCAACTGGGCGTCTTCTAGCGACAGTCTAATTACCATTTCTTGTCACAGTTGTGCGTGTCACGCGCACGAGTGCAAGCTAGGATGCTCTTTCAGCTACCTTCTGAGTCTGCGCGGATAACCCTGAAAAAAGCAACAAGGAATTTGCGGGACTATTACTGACAGCTAGTAAAGAGCGAACCACAACACTGACAACAAAATATAGTAGCCTAGTGCTTGCGTTATCAATTGTAGGTCTTTCTATGCCTTTTGTTAATTAAAAATTAATTAAGAGAAGGAGTCATAGGAAACATTAACAGGCATGGAACACGACGCATCCATTTGCATCAATTTGCCGTGATTTGGAGATTTTATGTTGAAATGCAAACAGTAAACAGTTTACTTGATTTTTGGTTGCTGAAAAAAATGTGTTTTTTGTGTTTTTTATATTTATATTACTCTGCAAGAAAGTCTGAAAAGACTTTACTTACCCTAGATTCTGATAGGTGGAAACGCTAGCGATTTGCTTCACCTCTCGCTGCCGAATCAAAATTTGAATCGCTAGAAAAAGTTGAAAGCGTCGGGTTTCGGTTGATAGGAGCGGTCGGTCCAGCGGCTACACCAAAGAGTCAACCAGCGACCTGGCGATTTCTGTTGATAAGCAGTCGCTCTCACACGCACAAGCAAAAATCGCTGCGGTGTAGTTCTACAGTAGCTTTAGGTTTCAAAGTGGCCAAACTATAATATAACATGCAACCATAAGAACTATGAACTCTAGAACTCTTTTCAACCAATAGTTTAACATAACAATCGGATAAGGCATATACCTTTTTGTTAGGCATGTTTCTAGCACTGCTGTAAATATATTATGATAAGAAGAGGGGACATAAATTTAGGGTGCAAGCTATCAGGCTTTAATGACAGCGGTTCCTCACATGAGAAATTACATTGTCTGCCTGCATGCCTCCACACACATTAGGCCACAATGTGAATCCGCTCTCCCAGTATTCCCGTCACAGACTCAGCTAACTTAATTTTCAAAAAGCATCTTAAACGAAAAATGATAAATGAATTCCCTTGAATTTGACCGATAAGCTACAGTAAATGTAGTTCTTCTGGTAACGTGACACACCAATTTCACTTTTATTAATGTATTTTTTTACAGAGGCCATGTATTATCTGGATGTGATAAGCATGCAGATTGAACCCCCATCAAGGTAGATAATGGCGATAAGATTCTTCAACTGACTACAGTATTGTAAAGCACTGTAATGCGTGACTACAGTAAGTCTTTGAGAACTATTGGATACAAATTACGTTCTCACTAACAGATCTCTAGAAAAGTGTTGGCATGGATGTCTTTTGCTCTTTATTTGCAAAGCCAGCTGGTTGATTTGGCCACTGACAAGCATCTTATAATACAACAGATGCTGAATTACCACCCTTCTCTTAAAGTGTTTTGGCTAGGTGGTTTGGTGCCGTTATTTCTAAAAGCCCATTACCCAGTGCAAATATGTGAGCCACTCTGCCACTATCAGATAGCTACAGCCAGAATTATTTCTGTTAGAGCACTGAGCAGCCTGCCTCTTCATTTACTCTGTCAGCTCTCTGCATAAAAGTCTTCCCCACTCAACCTTTCTCCATTGGTAATTCCAATAGAGATTCACTGCGCTGTCAGATAACAATTGCTCTTTGTGAAAGGTAGGGGCCGGTGCAACTTTAATTTTAAAGATGTTTTAAACGAGCTGCCATTGTATGATGGATGGGAGGTGGGAAGCTTGCCCTCTGCTCCTCTGTATGCTACAACAGAGGGCTTTAATTACAAGACCCTTGTATTGATGCTGTCAGCTTCAATGTGATATGCATGCATGTGGTGAGATTGTTTTTCTTTACACCTGGCAGTGCGCTAAGAGATACTGTAGCATGAGCAGAATGTCATCGGTTGAAACTGCAATGTCATCAGACAAGAATGCTTATTGTTTATGGACCAAGGGCGTTAATTCAACCCCCCCTCCAGAACCTTTGGTATTCATCTATATACTTAGAATAATCAGCCTCTTCATTATTAGAAAATAAAGAGCAGGATACGTGCTCCGAAATAATATGTACTTTCATCATGCTTAAACTCTTTATGAGCTTTGCGATTACAAGACTGATGTCCATACTATAGAAGCTAGCTTTTAGAATGTTTCTGTAGGCCGCCTATTTTTTAACCAAATAGTGGTGATAACATGGCTATTAACAACAACAAGTTTTTAGAGAAATGTGATATCAGCATTTTGAATACACAGAGGAATGTACATTGGATGAGATATGGCGATTATAGTATTTGGCTAAATCCAATTGGAAAGTAGTATTTGAGTATCCTACTGCAGGCATAATATATGGCAAACGGAGGCCTTGTTCCAACATTGCAAAGTCAAGCGAGGTACAATTTAGTTAACTATAATAGACAGAATTCCTTAGTATTTTCCTTGTACAGAACTGTATAATTTAGTAATCTCAGAAAACATTTTTTTCGCATTTGGGATTGTGGTATTGTAGTTTTACTGATTACAATAATGATCCAAGATTGGGTGGAGAATAAACACTACAAATGTCATATTTATGATTAAACATCATTATAAAGTAAAATATAAAAAGTACTAACAGCAAAAATGTATACACCTTTTACTGATTATTGCTGTTTAACAAGGGTTAACAAAATATGGTTTACAGAACAATAAAGTATGTTCATATAAATACAGAGAAACAGGATCGAACTTTAAGATATTCTGTAAAATGAGAGCTGTTTGTGTGTGTGCGTGTGTGTGTATGAGTGTGGTTAGGTTGATGTGACCCAATTAAAACATTTGAATGAGATGTAGCCCATATCTTCAAATGTGAAAATAATCAATATTACTATGAAAAGAACAGACTACAGTACACTCCAATCAACCAACGCAAAATAGTATGTGCTAAATTAAATTAAATTAACCAGGAAGCTGATGGATGTGGCAACGTATTGTAACAGAAGCAGGTCACTCAATCCAGTTTGTGTAAGCGGTTTCTTCAAATTTTTAATTATATTACCTGGAACACTAAATATGTATGCCCCTGGTCAAAATTAGTTTAAATGTATATATCTGTAATTCTTTTTACAGTAGTGTTAACCTCCATGGTTTTAATTAACTATTGTAGAAGATACAGAGTCTATTGTTTGGGCAAATGAAAAATGAGCCACCCCTCAAATGTAAAAGCTGTTTAATTAATTAATTAAATGAATATGTGAACACACACTTTCTTTTTGCAGATTATGTTATTGTTAGCAAGAAGAAGATTAATTGCTATATGCTTCTTCGCAAACAAACATCTATTACATCTTCACAACTTGAACCAAGGCCTGGCTAATTTGCATATTAGTAATTTAGCAGATCTTATCCAGAGAAACTTACAATAAGTACATTTGTCGATACAGTACATGAGCTGACATTGGCCATAAACCAACAATATGTCAGTTATTATGCAGCAATTGTCATACATATAAAGCATAAGTAGGCGTGGCCACTTGCCATTCACTTTTATTTCAGTTTATAGGCTATGTCCTGCTGCTACCGGCAACACAGGTATTTCTCCCTGTGGTCATGAAATCCATCCAACATATCACCTTCAGGTCAGTCATACTCTGGTATCTTACTAACTTAGAGCTCAAATCAAACAATATCCCTCTTTAGCGCCGCCTCATACATTGAAATACATTAAGAAGCAAAGAGTAGTGCTTTGCTGTTGTGAGCGATGTTCACGACTTTTTTATATAGCCTACTGAACATAGTGTATTGAAAAATCATATAAACCAGCAGACAAATACTATAATTTGTAATTATTGTTTTCTTTTTACTTCTTTGAGAGTCGTAGTCCATTTTTGTGGCATTGCTATTTTTTAAAAGATGGATTATGTGAGTGATAAGCCACCAGCTCTGACAGAGGCAGCAGGCATTTATTTAACGATGCTACAATGCTAGCCAGGCCAATAACATAGCCCAATAGGTCTACTGTGTTTCTGATTGATTTCCAACCATTGACATAATCCATCCATCTATTCATCGTCAGACTTATTCATTTAATTCTTTTAAGCAGTCGCTTAGTTCGCTTATGTGTTGGGCCAGCCCTCCTGCATCATCACAAAAATAATTCTTAGAAAGTGAATTGTTCCTATTGGTAATTTTACACACAAATTGTAAAACATTATCACGCATATATTTCAATATCTTATATTAGATTTAGGCAGAACCAATTAATATTAATAATCCAAAAAATAAGATCCATGTGGAAATCTGTCTACATTATCCTTTAAATGGTGCCGCAGATATAATAATGCTTACACAATCCACAAGGAAATGTCCTTGACACAGGTCTAAAGGGAAATGTGAAAGATTATGAAAAGCCCTGCAAGCTCTTCTTACTTAAATGTATTGGTGACCGCAAGTTACTCACATGAAAAGAAACTGGAATGATCTCTCAGTTGAAATGGATATCAAACAGCATAAGAGGCTACAGTAGATACTCCATTGTATGCTGTAATTAACTATATATATTATAATGTATACACATATGTACTCACAACAGCAGCTGGTGCAGTCAATCACAATACATAAGAAGTTTTTTCATGAACAGACATAGCAAAACATGTAGAGATCAAAGGTAAGAGATGGACAATACAACTACAACTGTAGAACTATTTTACCACTCAATCAGAAATAAATATGACCAATTTCCTATATATATATATATATATATATATATATATATCATTCCATTTTACCATACATCAATGCTTGCTAAATATTGTCATTATCCCAGTTATATTATAAAATCAAATAAAAAGCATTTGTGGATTGATTAGAATGCACATGTCCATAGTGTGGCAATCATAATTCTACTTTCATAAAATGTGTATTAGTGCAAGAGTGACTCACCCTATACTGTAGCTAACTGGTATATTTAACATACTTTAAACTGTACAGTATATTTAAGTGTATCAACTAGACAGCATGCCTAACAGGGAGAAGAGCCTTTAGTCATATTAACAAGCGCGGGACATGTACCAGGTCTATGTTGTTTGTTTACAGAGGGGAACTGACAGTCGTGCACGTAAAGTTTGATGATGTCAGCCCAGCTTTCAGGAGGATCCTATTAGTGTGACTTCTATGTCACTTTGGTGCATGTGTGTTACTTATTTATTTATTTTCATTTTGTTCCTTGTCTGTGTTAATGCTCAAGAGATCACGACGCCCTCCTTTGAACATTGCCAGTGGGACCTTCAAAAATACAGAATGATAACAATAATTTAAATAATGGATTAATGGATTTATAAACACAGCATGTAACATTTTCATAGACATGAAAATACATTTTCATACACAATACAGTAATGTTGTTGCTATATCATCACATACTTAAATATAAAAAATAAAATTAAAATAAAAAAGAAATATATATATATATATATATATATATATATAACTGTCTTGCTTTTGATGAGCTCATACATAAAACTAATGGTCAGTGCTGTTGATTCAATGCATTGTTACATTCTGTAATATGCAATTACATTTATGGAAATGCTGACTGAATCTACAATTATTTTATATGTTTTGTTAGATGCAACTAGACCAGAGTATAATGAGGGTTCTCATGATGATAATGTAAACTGGTGCCTGTGTCTAAAAGTTATGCATATTTTGTTACAGTATGCAATCAGAACCTTTACATTAATGATTCATGTCCCTTGGTCCATTATTTCTGCTGGTAAATTATTAATGTTTCCGACTGACTTTCTTCACATAATCAAGTACCTAGCATTAGCTAGTATGCTTTATTGTTCACTTAATATGTGGTAAGTATTGTAGAAAGCATGTAGTTACACTATATCAAAACATTTTTGAAAATTAATTTAAGAACATTTATGTACTGTATGTTATGCGTAATATGTTCTGATTCGATTGTAGAAAAAATCTACGCATGTGTGTATACAGCTGTACTATAGTTCAGCAGGTAATGTCTTAATAATAATAGGAATATTCATCTTTTCTCCCCCATCCCCAAAACATCCACCTAGAATTCTTCTTGGAGCTTCTGGACAATTCTGAGAAGTCCCTTAACAGCATGTTCACACGGACCTATGGGAAGCTGTACGTGCAGAACTCGGAGGTTTTCCAGGACCTCTTCACAGAGCTGAAGCGTTACTACACAGGAGGCAACGTCAACCTGGAGGAGATGCTCAACGATTTCTGGTCGAGGCTGCTGGAGCGCATGTTCCAGTTACTGAACTCCCAGTACCACTTCACAGACGACTACCTGGAGTGTGTCAGTAAATACACGGATCAGCTCAAACCTTTTGGAGATGTGCCCAGGAAGCTGAAAGCCCAGGTCACCCGGGCTTTTATTGCTGCACGAACATTTGTCCAGGGGCTAATGGTGGGCCGAGAAGTAGTCAGCAGAGTGGCAAAGGTGAGTCCAACATAATTTAGTAATAATTGTTTCTATTGAGAATGATCGTGTGGTTGAGGTCGTTCATCTTCTTAACTCTTCCCTAACTCTTCACTATGCATGCATTCCACCTTGCACAGAGCATGTTTTCATTCCATCTGTTGGATGCATGTGCAGGGTCATTGGGGCCAGGACAGTTTTTTTCTTGTGATTGTGTTCAGAATTCCATGAGCAGTGCAGGGGAATCACCAATGGGCAGCATGGCTCTGGGAAAGGCGTTAAAACGCAAATGCCCCGAGACATCTTGTGTGGCGAGGGATTCTGTTTCACAGCGTGTGTGTCAATATTCTCCATTTGTAAAGTTTTTGACCTTTATCTTTTATATTTACATGTCATAATTTCTCAGTATCAAAACATTTATATAAATTAATTTGTCTTCTTGATTGTTTCTATTTTTCCTACATCTAAATGTGTCTGTGGATAATTTAACTGCTATTAGGCATACTGTATGTTTCCAACTGCACGCTGTGATATTATGTCTTCTTTTAAGGTGTCTGACAATTTGAATTGCTCATAATTATTCTCTCTTTACCTTCCCGCTGTGTTAGAGTCTGTCGTGGCAGGCACATTCCTTGTGTAGTAGTGAAATGAGCCCATCTATACATCTGCCCTAAGCCCAAAAGACACCTTCAGTCTGGATCAAATCCCTTAGCCCCACTTCCTCATCAGTTATGAAGCAAAGCCAGGAACCATCTCAGAGTTGCTGAGGGCTGTCAGCCAGTCATAGAACTGGTGAACTAAACTGGTTGACATGACAAATCACCTTGACCTAACAATCACCCTCACTTTTTGCTACAAAGAGCCACTTGATCTCGGGCAATCTAATAAACCAATGAGTTTTCACTCATGCTATGTGTATGTGATATGGACTGTGTGTGTATGCTGTTTTTTTCTTCTTCATATTTTCAAACGGTATTCCCCATCTGTCTTGTGGGAATTTTAACTACAGTACAATGTTTGACTTGGTTGAATGGATCCTAATATGGTCAAATGTGTAGTCTTATGTTAATGTATTTTAGGCATTACAAATGTATAATTGTGTCTGTCAGTAAAACAATTATCATCTTATACACATATACTGTTACGACAGTTGACCTTAAAGGTAACACAATGGCATATGTTATATACTGTACAGTATGTCATCCCTCAAGCATTAACTTACCTAAAAATTATCAAGACACACAGACTAGTACTGTACTGTATTGTCTTTGTGTTGATATTCATGCTCTTAATAAATTAATAGAAAATATTTGACAACATTGACAAATGTGTGCAATAAGCGTGGACAGGGTTTAGATTTGGATTGTATAGTTTGTCTACAGTTGGCTTGGCCTGCATAAGTCACACTTGTCTATTCATACAAATAGCTATTCTGTTTCTTCTCATTTCCTCAGTTGAGCACGATGAAGTGGATTTTACTTGACGTTGCATTTTGGGGACCATATCTCTTGAATCAAAATCTCGCTGATTACAATTTACGATTAAGTGTTTGATCCTTTAAAACTGTGTGTGTACTTAAAACACTGTCCAATCACATAAGACCTGCTAAGTGAAGATTGGAGGGATTTGGGCCTTTTGAATGGTTTAAAGATCAGGCATTTGGAGCACTCATCACTCATTCAGCGTAACGGAAAGCTGTCCTGGTTCACCGTGCATATTTAGTCATGAAGATGAGGGAAAGTAGGGTATTTTCAACATAGGGATTTGTTGGCTTATGCAGTCATGTTGATCTCATTATACACTCATTTTCTACCACACTGTCATATAGTTTCACATTAAGCTCCAAATGCAGGCCCTAATCTTTACACATTTACCTTAGATTAATGTAGAAACTCTTGCTGATATAGGACATCTCAGAATGAGTTCTTATGTGCTTTCTACAGTATCTGCTTCATTTTCAAACGCATGTGAGGACATGTAGGTGTGGGTGTTTCTGTTCTAAAGCCATGAGAAAAAAAACATCTATTGATTAATGTCATTACATGCTTCACCCTCCCTCATGTTTAATGCATGTGGAACATATCTACTGTTAGCTCGTATTAATTATATTTTAAAGGTAGAAAGCCCATACATTAAAGTAATTCTTTACTTTTGCATAAAAACTCATAGTTGTGTCTTTGTGTACAATATGTTCTGTACATTATGGGTGTTTCTCAATGTCAAGGAAGGATCCTTAGTGGCTGGATTTCAAGGATGCTACATCATCATATCTCGACAAAGTACCGTTCCAATGTCTAGGATGCTTTAGAATTCTACCAAGGACTCAGTCCTTCGATCAGAGGATTTTGAAGGATGCATGTGTGCATCCTTCGCTGGCTAAAAATACCCACAATAATGTGGGAACGTCAGAAGAGGAGAGATTTAAAAATGGTGCAAAACGAAACTACTGTAACAACAAAACAGCACAATCCATTGTTTTTTCAACTGTTATTACAAAACGAAACGCACGGTTTAATTAAGCATAATGATTTTGAAGGTAGGACTTTTTTTGAATGACATCATCTTGCACGCTAGCTAGGCCATTCCATTATGTGTTCTTCAAATGTCTTTCCTAGCCTCGGAAGGACCCGACTAGGAAGGCACTTGGAAGGATCCGTCCTACCAAGGAAGCATCCTTGACATTGAGAAACACCCTATGACTGGACAACTTCTAGCCAATTATTCATAGACTTTACAGGAAAAATGTGTCCTTTAGATGTCTGCATTTGTAAAGTTATAAAATGAGAGATTTAGCCATTCTCTTCCTTCTATGTCATTGAGCAGGCATGCATAGATCATTGCACCCTGTAGAAGCCAACATGCTTGTGCAGCAATGAATCAGGAAGCAAAGTATAGCTGAATCTCTCATCGCAACCAGAAGAGGTGACCACGGCCTGGGATATTTTTACAATGTTGATGTCGCAGACTTTAAAAGGACAGTTAGAGGGTGATTTTCCTTCAATGGCCCCATTTGTTTCCATTATAATCCATGCAGTCGTACAAACAAGAAATGGGAAAACGAGGTTCAGCGCAGAACTGTGTAGAGAGTAACAAGAAAGAGTGGGTTGCACTGACAACATTTCAGGTTGTTTTTGTCTGAAGCTCCAAATGTAATTGAAAGGTCTGCTGTCTGTAGTTGTGTGGGAATCTGTTGCACATTTATATCCAAAGGAAATGAGTGATTTGACAGGAGCTTTTGCTCAGAGCCAATTAAGTGACCTTCACCAAGAGGGTGTGCAGTTCTCCCATGGTGCTCATCACAAGTATGCTGCACCTGCCAGCACATACTCTCTCTCTCTCCCTCTCTCGTTCTCGCTCTCTCATTCTCTCTCTCTTGCTCGCTTGCTCGCTCGCTCTCTGGCTCACAGCTTCCACAGCTTGCTAGGGATAAGGCCTTAGCCATAGTGCTGTGACGGCAGATGGCAACTGGCTCAAAGAGGTTGGCATGTCATTGGGAAATGTGTTGCGCCCAAGATGTCCTTTTTAATTAAATGATTTTGATCACTGGTGAAATGTGGAAAGTTGAAAAGAATGAAAGACTAAAGAAAAGTCTGAAGTGCAAGGGTGTGATGTGATATGATAACAACAATTACGCAAAAAATGTCTGGTATTGCCTTCTGGACGGGGATAGTTGTGAGTTAAATTCCAGTCTGACCAGACATGATATACTGTACTTACACTTACACTAATATTAAATATACTGTATATCTGGAATTACAGTACATAACACCCAATACAAGCACATATTGTCAGACACATATGCCGACACATTTCACACTATGTAATTGACATTTATATTACATTAACGTCACTCTATATGACGTTCTGCCACTAGATGTCATACTGAAGCACCAGCATTTCAGACCAAATCAAATGCTTTGTGGGCCGCACGCACACACGTGCACTATCAAGCACACTCGGCTATATAAACAAGACCAGTGGAGCTCAGGTTACACACACGCGCACAAACGCGCACACATCTTTAGATAGAAAATTGTTGTTTTATAATATAAAGCACATAAGTGCTTTCCTGGACTGTGTAGCCATATATCTAAAGCCTAGTTCACACTACATGACTTTAACCCAGTTGTCCGTTTGCCGACAAGTTTTGTGTGCTCGCAGACAAAAGGCCCAGATTGGACGGGAATCACAGCTCACTCCCGGGAGTGAACTGCTTACAACGCAAGCTGGGACTGTCGACGACATGATGGCGAAGCATTGCATAACCCGAATGGATATTTAGCAGGTTAAATATCTGGACCTGTCAAAATCCTGTAGTTTATGTACAGTAGTATGTACAGTAACAATGTTGTGACTGGTTAATGACAGCAGCGATGAGCTATACAGCCATGAGAGCGCAAGACAAGGACGAGATGAAAACACTGGGGAGGGGTAACTGCTTCGTAATCATAAATGAACTGCATGAAGAAACACTTATCCCTTGTCGACTCAACATTTCACATTTTAATTACTTTCAACAATTTTAACCACATAAGTGGTGCGACATTTTGTGATTGAAAGAATATGTTGAGAGATGTATCGGCTCCATGTTAACGATGCACGACTAGGAACATCATTTTTCTAAGTCTTCTTTGTGAGATATGCTTATTCTATTAGCGCCTGAGACAATTGATCTCATAGCTCCAGTTTGACATTGTCGCGTGACCCACTGTCACCCATCAGTCATGTAGTGTGAATGTCACGACGACTTCAAGAGAGAAACGGTAATATAGTGTGTGCTGCACAGCGATCTGTCGAATTTGAGCGTCGGGTAGCGTTAGCTCGACATAACATTGAGCATGTGGTAGGCCCTTCAGATCAGGCTTGGGTGTACCAGGCAACATCAAAGGTCCCGGTATGGCTGGAGGCAGCTGGTAGATGTGTGCACATCGTCCAGCCACTGGAGAGTCGTGCACGTATCTTGGCTTTTAACACGTCTGCGCTTGTCTTGGTAAATTAAAGACATGGTTCCAGCTGAACTGTTGCCACACACACACATACACACACACGCACACACACACACACACACACACACTACTAGCCCAGTGTCACGGCACATCAACCGGCATGTCCGTGACCCACTGAAAAATGCCCCACTGGAGCCCACTGGTGGGGGTCACCAGGGCCTGCCATGTACCACCACTGCCGTGGTGTCATGCCCACTCTCATGTGGGTTTGGCCCACATTTCCCTGTCAGTCTCAGATGCTCACTGGTTTGACAGCTGCTGGCTGTGGGCCAGTCTCTCTGGGTTTGTCTTGTGGCCATGTTCCCATCTGAAATGCTCATTAGAGGAAGTCTCTTGTTAAGACTCATGTTAAAAGATAGAAAGAAAAGGGGAATACATTTTAATTATAAGCAGCGCTGCTGAATGTAATAAGTTTAAGGAATGAATAACGGACAAGGATTGATTAAAATTGTACTGTAGTGACCATGTATACATGGATAGAGAAGTTAATACATACCCTGTATGCAATACATTATAGATATACTGTACTATAGGGGTTTCCTGATTAATTAACACTTTCCTGTGTGTACATGCATTTGCATGAAAAATACAGTAATCATTATCCACTTCTAAAATTCTACAATCTACTGTAACAAATAAGGTAATCTATAAATAAATGAATATATACAGTATTGCACACTAAAGTATATGCATGCATAACTTTGATAGAATTCACATTGGCATTGACCACAATTTATACAATATTGTATTGCTATATGTTCTATTAACTATTTAGAGGTAGATGATACAATAGCCTACTCAACATTGTCTCTGTCTTGATGGAAGGCCTCTTCAAGACCTCCACTGCAGGGAAAAACCACCATATCTTATCTCTGTCTCCTTGTGGATTACTGTGTCAGCGCACATGAATCAGCGAGCCCCTCCCAACATGACAACCACTTACAGTGGTAAACTGACATGCCTTGACATTTGTTACTCCTTAGAACCAGTAATATAGCCTGGTGTAACCAGACACTAAATTCACTTGGTGAATATGGTCTGGCCAAGTGTTAACAGTCTTTGCTTACTGGGCATTTTGAAACTATTGTACAGCGCCAATCAGTGTTGCTACAGCTGTTTTGATAGCCTCGTCTCTACCACCATTTCGAAACACGCTTGACTTCAACGTCATCTCACTAACCCACGCTGATTGGGCCGCCAGCAGGGTGGCTGTGAAAACGATAATGGGAACAGGGCTTCCAGACTGTAATCTCAGCGAAATAAATTGAGCTGAGAGCAATAGTCGGGCGGAGCTAAGCTACCAGTAATATTCTTTTTATATATTTTTGCTGATGGAATTCTGTAGAAAACAAAAAGTACAATATGTTCAGGTTTTAAATATAAGAAGCAAAAATTAAATCCCCAATAGCCCCAGGGCTATTCAACTCTGGTCCTGGAGGGCCGCTGCCTTGCATGTTATAGATCTCTCCCTGCTCCAACACACCTGATTCTAATGAACGGTTCAACATCAGGCTTCTAACAACCCACACCTGATTAGAATCAGGTGTGTTGGAGCAGGGAGAGATCTATAACATGCAGGGCAGCGGCCCTCCAGGACTGGAATTGAATAGCCTTATTGAGATGTATAGTTAATTCTCAATGTATTTCGTGTACTGTATACTTAAAAAGGTAATTAAGTATACATGGCAGCCAGTAACCAATGGTCTAACCATATAGTTATATGTCTAACTCAAATCTTAACACCAATGGTCTCAAATCTTCAGGTACTGTACAGGACAATGGCCAGGCTATTTGAACATTTCTACAGCAAGAACTTCATTAATGTACTGTAATGTTGCATGAGGCACTGACTGACCACACTGTTAAGAGCACAATTGTCTATCCGCTGATAAGACTTAAAGCTCTATTTATATGTCCAATGTTAACCGTAACAGGCTGAAAAGCATCAGGACACAAAAAAAAGAAAAATAAATGATGAATCGATTTCTATCACTGAAGGTTCATTGACACGCTTGCTTTACCCAGCATGTGTTGATAGCCCAAAGTTAGTGTTGGGATTTCTATTGGTGACAGATGGTAGTCTGATATGCCCAGCGGCAATCGCTCATGCTGCCATTTACACTAATGGCAGTGGAATTGAGAAGGGATACTGGGACAGAAATGTAGTATTACATCTACGTCCCAATCAGTGTTATGCAACACAACCTGTCACAATAATTATGACAGAACTATGGAGACAATTCTGGCTCGGTTCCTCATACCCAGTGCTCACTTTGGCCTTGGCTCGCAAAATCATTGTCATTTCTCACAACAAAGTAATTTCCATCCTGTATTTTCCCCACTCTGTTGCCCCTAAAGGGAGATAACACCATATGTGCATGCCAACACCCTGTCGGATAGACAAAGTGATTTCTTTATGGAGTGCTTTCTCCAATTTCATATTAGTCACTGTCAGTTTGTTATAACGACTTATGTCTCTAATGACACTCTCACATCATCTGGGCTCATAACCTGTTGCTAATCCAGGCTGCTGACTGTAGTCTTTATAGAATAAAGTTATAAATGGCCTTGCTTTATCATTGCTTAGACTCATCACATTTTTAATCCTTAAAGTTTATGCTCGCATCGGCAGTTTGGCTAAACAGAGGGGCTGACCACATCTTTAAGCTGCTCTTAGGATGCTGTGGGGTAATGAGTATAGGCCACTGTCTATCCCTCACACACACACACACACACTTATGCACGTGTGCATTATTACCACAGCATTGAAATACCAGATGAGCAGATTTATGTGTTAATCTCCCTTTGGATCTGTTACATCGCACTCACCAGCTCTGCACTCCGCTTGCTGTGATGTACAGTTCTCCATTGACTTGACAGCAAATAAGTGCTAACAAGATTAGCGGATTACGCTCTATCGGAGGCTTCTACTGAGCGCAGTCATTGCAGTGGTGTCTAAATCCCCTAGGGAGCATTGTGTTCGGCGGAAGGAATTTTTAGTTGTTCATTGTTTATTGGATGTCAAAGAAAAACCATGAAGGTTAAATGTGTTATGAGCGCCCTGTGTTGGTGGGGTTTGTGCACCCTCTAAAATGGGCCCTCCATGCTGAATGTTCACCTTACAAAGCCTGCACCAGATCTCTCTCCCCACACACATTACTTATGATTTGTCTGTCCCTTCCATGTTTTCAGTTTGTCTGGATCCCCATTGCCTTGTTGTGTACTTTGTTTCCGTCGGGTTTGTTTTAGTTATACTTGCATGTAGTTTTGTTATGCTGGGGTCTACTCTGGTCTTATCTAATGAGCCAAGCCAGGGTAGCCATAACATCTGTAATAAACTATATAAGGTACGTGTGTACGTCTGTCTGACAGTCTGTCTACTGTATCATACAAAATATCATTCAGGAGCAGTTTTGATGGCGCTGCTTGTATTGCATGCATAGCAGAAAGCCTGTAAAATATGAATTCCGTCCGCCCCATAAAGTGAACCATTATTCCCAACCTGACATGACTCTTCCGCTGTAAGACCCTCTTCCAACTGCCACTGACCTCTCCGCCAGACTCACATGCATGTGAAGAGTCTCCAGAGTGAGAGTTGAGTGGATATCTAAAGTCACGCATGAATACAGGGGCTGACAGGCCAATTATCAGATGTACCCTTCATTCGGCATCTGACACAGCTTTCAGAATGAGTCAGAGTGGACAGAGATGTCTAAATCATCCTACCATATTGGGGCTTTTTGTTAAAAGTTAAAAGTGTTTTACGTATTGTATTAATGTGATGGACATTAGTTTGTACAAAATGCACATAGCCTACAGCATTACACCAACCTACATTGTGGACAGCTGAACAACATAAACAACATGCTGGCGGTGCAATTATAACACACAGTATACAATATTATACAGTCTGTGTGTTAAGCACAGACTGTGCTCTTAATCTACTTTACAATTAATACATATCTCTTTTCTCCATAGGTAAATGTAGCACCAGCATGTATCAGAGCTTTGACCAAGATGCTGTACTGTCCATATTGTCGCAACATTCCCGGACTGAAACCGTGTAACAACTACTGTCACAATGTTATGAGGGGCTGTTTGGCCAACCAAGCAGATCTTGATGCTGAATGGAACCTATTTATTGGTAAGAGAGTGGAAAATGCTGTATAATTCTTGCATATAGCATGCAATAACATTTTTTGGATAACTTTTTGATCTTTGTGTGTGCCTAAACTATGTTGTGTGTGTGTGTGTGTGTGTGTGCGTGTGTGCGTGTGCGTATGTGTGCGTGCGTGTGCATGTGTGTGTGTTTCTGTGTCAGGCTGCGTTTGCCCGCTTGAGTTTAAACCTTTGAATGTGCGTGTTACTTCTCCAAGGAAATATCTTATAGCAGTGGGGATAGCAGGATGCTCTGTGATAGAGTCAGGTTTTTTAAAGGATTTTCAAAGACAAAACTGGAATTGTATGTACTGTATGCAACCATTTCCCCTTTTCCCTGTCTGAAATGTTGTTTTGCAGCTGGTAAAACCCTGGCATAGTGCTTAAAGCTCTCGTCCCTGCTGTTAGGGATTGATAAAGAAGACCAGATCCTAGGCACACACATTTTCTATAGTGTTTCCAGCTGAGCTTGGTGAGTAATATAGCACTTCAGTTAGGCTCTAAGTAGCTGGCTGCTCTAAACCTCCAAGGGGGCACATCCAGTTGGATCCTTTATAGGCCAATGTTTTGTGCGTTAGTTACCACGTTTCACTCTCTCCCACCATCAATTTATTTAAATATACTATTTTATAGGGCGGTGTTTTCTGTTGTGTTTTTTACCCGTCGTCTCTGAGGACTGTGTGTCGAGCAAACTGCATCTCAAAGCAAGAAAGGGAAGCAGTGAGATGACATGTTGCTTCTTCTCTCAATGACTCTGAAGTCTCGAAGCAACACAGGGCCCCGTGCACTGAGTGAGATGTCTCGCAGCTTTGTGACGTGTGTTAAAACGTTTTCGTCTTGTTCGTCCTGTGAAGAGGCAAATCTATTGCAGGATGGTGTTGATTTTTTGTAATTATGAATGTGCAACCCTCGGGATGTTCACATTCGCCATGAAAGATTAATTTTTTTTTGTAACTGATATTTTCTATTCATTATCTGTTACCAAAGAATTTCATTTAGCATACCGTACACCTCCCAAGAAGTATTGATTTGCCTTTTCAATGCATCACAGATCATATTTTGACGTTGAATATAATGCAATGTATAAACCACAACTCTAACTCACACATAAAACATTTTTAGCACTGAATTTGTTATGTTTGTTCCTAAATAATCAGCTGCACAAGTAGTTCAGGCTTGTTCAAACCCACAGTCGTTCAGGTGGAATTCGACCATCCTATAATATCCTAATTACACATAATTAAAGGTGTAGCGTTTATCTCTCTCCTCCTGCATTACCTTGTTGTCCTTTTGTTTACAAACATGACGATTTGGCAATTGACAATTACTGTAGGACTTGTTTGTACAGTCTTGACCTTAAGTCAACTTGAACTCATTTAGGTGGACTTGACTACAGCCCTGACTGATTGACATATTGGAATGTAATGTAGTGCAGTTTAATTATCTCTCTCGAAAGTTCACTCCTCAGAATCTGTCAGTGGTGTCTGTCAATGAAAGCACTGTCGGTGAGGCAATTGGCAATACCAATTGCCTGTTTGCCTACCAAGCAACTGTATGTTGCCCTAGGATTATTTAATACATTTAAGCAGTAGCTATATAACTGCTGGAAATTGTAACAAATACTGCTGCCACCAAATACTCCCAAAAGCTATAATGGTAGCTTGAGATTAATGTATTCCTGATTTGCAGTATGGAATAAAGCCAATTTCATGCCATCACACAATAGTACTAAATGTTTCACCAATAGCTGTAAATGTTGGGTCTAGGACGGCTAGCATGCTTTACCACACTGAATAAAAACATAATTAACAGTGCTGCATAATGGGTGTTGCATACAGAGCTAAATGGAGACGTGTAATGTGCATTGCATAAAGCCTGCTAGCTCATCACTTTAATACTGTACATACAGTACATGCATGTAGCATACAGTATATACAGTGACATGCATACAGCGTCCTTAATTCAGCTGGACGTCTCATTCTTCTTGCCTGCGATTGTCAATATTCAGTTTGTGTTTTTTAATCTATATTATTAAATGTTTTACACATAAATGCACTAATAACAATGTAATTTAGAAACTATTACTATTCATTCAAATTGCATATTAGTTTCACAATCAAAACACCATAAGCCAGTGTACATAGTTATTAGTGTAGTTATTTCATTTTTATTCATTCATTCATTTATTTATTTAATATTTTCTTAAAGCACTTTGAGCTGCAACCTTTGTGTGACAAGTGCTATATAAATAAAGTGAATCATTATTATTATAAGATAATCTTGCAGGACCAGTGTAAAAATGGTATATCAACGCAACGCGAACATACCGGTCCCTTAATCAACTGTGTGATTTTTGTAGGATCTTCTGTTCGATATTAGCATCCACATTTTCACACAAGTCACTCAGTACTGTATGCATACGCATACATAAATGCATGTGCATGTGCTCCACTGGCCGATAATGTTACAGGGGAGAATTCATGGCTCGGCCAGTGACTGACACCAGGCCATCAGTCACCATTCCTGGTGACAAATTCACTGACTTCGGCATCATGGCAGTCACGTCATTATCATTTGTCTTGTCAGCACCTTGTTAAAATACCCCGGAGAGAATGGCAGAGAGGAAGGTGCAGTATATGCAGGGAGAGGGCATAGCCTACATGTTATTTTGTGTCGCCCTACTATAGCGAACTCTACAATGTCAAAAATGTACAGTACGCCAACATCAAAAACTCTACATGTGGGCTACTGTACAAATACATGAGAATATTAGTAAAACTGGTCTAATCAGAATATATTCATCCACATTGCCTATACGCACCAAATTATTGTCTCACATTTGTTTTGTCGTTCACTTTCCACCGTGAAGTTAAATGCTCTCTTCTTAACCTATTTACATAAATAGGTCCTGCTAATTAAGATTTAGGCGTGTTGTCCTCCATTGAGTCCAATGACACCACGGTGTAAGCGATCCCCATTGATTTTATTTGCTCATTTCTTTTTAATTGCGTGGATTGTATCCCCGTGTAACTAGACCTTCAAGCAACCACTTGTTTCATGAGAATGCAAGCCAATATTATTCCTCTCCTCTAAGACGGATGGCAGAAAATTAAAGAAAAGCAACACCTTGCCAGTACTGTACTTTGTGGTACAAATAGCTTGGCAGGAATCATACGCACAATAGCCTATGTGCAAAATACAAAATCTCAATGTAATTATGTGGAGACCGTTAAAGGATAAAGACAATTAAATACAAACTAAAATGTCTTCCTTTTCAAACATTTTAAGAGCTCTATCGCAGCGCTCGCTTGATATTCACGAGCTTGAACCCGACAGATACCCTCCCTGCTATTCCACATAATAATGCCACCAGCCACACAAGCAGGCACGGCCACTGACACTGTCAGCCTATTGACTAACACGATTGTCTCAGTGACATATATGACAGCTACAAACAAGTAAGATGGTTCTTGTGTGCCTGTCAGTCAAATGAAGGATGGATGAGTTACTTAGCCTCGTAAAAAGGCATTCAAATCCTCACCACACCAACATTCAGTCTGTGTGCAATCTAATGACCTTGGCTGGGCAGGATACCAAAACCAAGCCAATACAAATGCTTGTTCACTCCTCTGTATACAGTATCTTCCCTTTTACATTCTTTTTAAACGATATGCTTTATGAGAAGTCATACAACAAACAGAGTCACTTCATCCTTGTACAGGGGACATGTCTGATGGTTTCATTGTGCTGTAGTGTGTCAGGAAGTGGACCAGGAAATGTACCCCCCTTCTCTATTCCAGGTTGTGAGCCGTGACAGTTCTCTCAAAGTTAACTGTCAACGAGTATACTACCGCATACTAATATATTGTATATTTTATACAATATACAGTATACTGTACAATATATATATATATATATATATATATATATATTTGTTTTTTACCGTAATTTAAAAAAATACTGCCTTTTGAATAGCCACATTTGAGAGTGAAATTGTATTCTTCTCTGCTTATTTTATGAGAAGTTGTACCATCCAAGGAGACTATTTCTGAGCTATATGAAAACAACATTCCAATTAGAACAAGTACACTCTTGTCCCAAAGAGCTTCATCCAGTCTCCCTGGTACACATTAAGTCCTCCGCCTTCCCCTTGTGTACCACAGTCTCACTAAATTGATTGGCTTGTGTGTGTGTGTGTGTGTGCGTGTGCGTGTGCGTGTGTGTGTGTGTGTGTGTGCATGTGAGTGCATGTGTGTTGTGATTTTGTTCAACCAAAAGATGTTTCCCATTTAATCTTGTATTTCCATCATGAACAGTAGTTAATACATGTGAATATGAATAGCAGTGACCAATGTTTATGTATGTATGGAAATGCTCAACAAAAACACCATGAGCTATAACAATAGCTGAGAAAACACCTGGTTATATCCAATGAAATAAAGGCCACAATCAGAGCATAATCAATGTGTGAATCACCGTTGGTTATTATTGGCAGTCATTCTAATCCTAATGGTCGTATCGGGGTAGTTTTGAAAATATTGGAGCAGC
Source organism: Typhlichthys subterraneus (assembly GCA_027564835.1). Lineage (NCBI taxonomy): Eukaryota > Metazoa > Chordata > Actinopteri > Percopsiformes > Amblyopsidae > Typhlichthys > Typhlichthys subterraneus. The sequence continues at coordinate 20,787 of JAODUH010001185.1, forward strand.
TTTAACCAATCTGTGTTGCTACAACTGTTCTTATCACTTCATCTAGCTCGACCACCGCCACCATATTTGGAACTACAGTACAATCTGAAACAAATGCTTGATTTCAATGCCAGCACATTTTGTGCCTCTCCCATTGGTCCCTGATTTGTCTGTCATCCAGAGTGACTGCATGAACGCTAATATGGCTATCAAAAGTGTTCTGCTGGTCTTTTATGAAGTCTAAAAATTATTAACTTTTTAAAGTAATATATTAAATTGAAATTATGATTGGATACTACATAATACTCCAGTATGACATAGTGCTGATGAGGGAGGTAATAGATAATATTAAAGTCGTAACTTTGCAAGAAAAACTAGGATATCCTGTGTGATTATAAAATGTAAAATGTGCAAGACAACATTTTTTTTTTCCGTCAAAGAACCACATGCAGTATCTTAATTTATCAAGGTTTGATCAACGCAGCTGCTTGCCACATATTATATATGTAGATGATGATCTAATCAAATTATACTTTTCAATTGGATGTAGCCATAGCAAATACTTGTGGTTTTAGGTCAGAATCAGCCTACAATATCACCATAAGCATCTGGCCTTTGAATATGCATTTCCATCATCAGATACAGCAAACTCTTGCATCTGTACACTGTGTTGTTGTTCCTGATGCAAAAATTATATCACCTCATCCAAATCAGAATTAGGCCCAATTTACTGCAATGTCTCTTCGAAATATGGATGTTTGTGATAAGAAAAAAACGTTAACTGTATGTTATAATCTCAGAGAAAATCCAAATTGTTTCTCAAAAATATATCTTTAATCTCAGAATATTACTCCCCTCCCCAAGTTCAATATTTGGTCTTCCTACAATGGCCCTAATATGCTGTTGATATAGCACAATCAAAAATAAATGTGTTATGGACACATCTTGAGTGAAAAACAAAAAGCCACATTTGAGACAAGCCTTGAGGACAAAGATGCAACTCAAAGCCAATTGCACCAGTGTAATACAGAAAGATTGGTGTTCTGCTGTTGAGATGGAAACTACACAATGACAGTGAAGAGACCTTGAAGGCTTTGATAGATGAAATTGTCAAGTTACTGTAGTTACTGTGGTCTTTTGCAAGCCTGAAACTGAAACGAGGACTTACAGTGAAGAGGTGTCTCAGAACTGAGTCAACAGCCTCAATCTTAACGCATTATAAGGAACTGTCTGCCAGGAACTTTTGTCTACAAACGCCAATATTGTACATCTCGGCATGCCAATCTTTTCTTTTCTTTTTTTGTAGCATGTTGGACAAATTAATAAATAATGTAAGTTGAACTGTCTGGCATACTTAATTATGTCATGTTAGATACCAAGAGTCAGTGTTGCTTCGTTTAAGGAAAGAGAAACAGAATTCACTGCAATAGTTCCTTGTTGCAACAGTGAAACCGTCAAAGGCATTTTCCAGCATATAGCATTGATTAAAGTACTACTTTACTCAGAGACCCACATAGGCAGTTGAGAACTTTACGGGACTCAAGTTATCCCCTGGAATGACCTCAGGTCAGCCCCTGATGGAAACCTAACCAAGAATAACACCCGATTTGAGGCTCTAGAGAAACCAACCAAAGTGCAGTTCAAAGACAGGACTGCTAACAGAAAGAGACAGGGCAGTGAAGCCTCTCTGCAGGTCTGTTACAACAGAAGTTGTAGGTTTGGAACAAAACAAATCATCCTTTGCCAATCATAGTTGTCTGATTTACCGCTCCATTAGATGTAACATGTTGATATTTCATACTTTTGACTTTCATAACCAGAGGTATGAATATAAAGATACATGTAGCCTGTCCCGACAATCTGATATTTGATTGAGCAAAAGCTGAGGAGGATGAAACACAGTAATGTTTGCGTCAATTTAGCATGTTGGCATGCTAAAACAATGCAAGAGGTGATGTTTTTGCAGTCAGTCAATTGGTTCCGATACTAGAGAAAGTATACGTTTAAAACCCCTCCTTTCATCTGACATTTATAGATAAGTGTCTAGCATGTTATAGGTCTTGTTGTTTTCTTCTTCCCGCCCTTCACATGTTCACTAAGATAAGATCTAATGAAATACCAACACTTTATTTTCATCCTTGATTTCTTCCCAGCTCAGATAAATAATGGCTTTTCTATTAACACAGATTCATTTCACATTGTTTTAATACAAATAAATCATGGTAACTGCGTACTGTACGTTGCAGGTCGTATTTATTTATATAATACATACTAGTAATGTAGTTTTTTCTTGCCATTTACCCTTTACAAGTTGTACAGTAAAGTACACACTTTGTGATGGCATTCAACACATACTTTTAACTTGATATCATAAACCAGATATTGGGTAAATTACTTAAAATATGTTTGTATGTGTATGACATTCCTGTGTTAAAGTATTAAAGGTAAAATCAGCTATTGCAAGCTAATTGTAAGTTATTAAACTTTTTTATACATTCACCAAATACTGTATCTCTTCGCATTTTGCTATATTATCGTTCTGTGCGTGTTGAAAAAATCACCTGATACTTCTACACAGCCCTGGCTCCGTTAATAGGAACAAACAAAAATGGCAAACACAGCTCACAACAACAAAGCCATAATACTACGCTGTGTGTTTCAGTGTGTGAGCTGGCACTTTGGAGGGATATTGTTTTGATTTGAGCTTGAAGTAAGAAAGCATTCTTAAAGATGACTGACCAGGCCTTTAATACAAAAATGTATCTAATTGAGAAAAGGTTGAATGTCAAAATGTTTAAATAAGTGTATGTTTATCAGTATATGTTCTTCCTAATGAAATACCCTTTAATTCCCTGTCTCATTTTGGGGGATTGTCTATGCTAATCCGGCCTTAGTACATATTGGTGCTAAGTAGAGCCTAATGTCTGCTTTGATGTTGTATCCTGTTACAAAGATCAGATTTGTGTGCCCGCATGTGTGCGTGTGTGTGTGTGTGTGTGGTGGGGGGGGTCCTGTGTGATCTGATGGGCCTCACATGTGTTCTCTGTGTTGTGACAGATGCCATGTTGCTGGTGGCTGACAGACTAGAGGGACCCTTCAACATTGAAGCAGTCATAGAGCCAATGGATGTCAAGATCTCTGAAGCCATTATGACTATGCAGGACAACAGCATGCAGGTGTCAGCTAAGGTACTGAAGTGTGGTCACTGCCAAAGCACGCTATGGTGCAGTCATAATTAGTACTGACATCCATACACATCTATCATACATTTATATATTCATATATTATATTATACAATATATTATTATATCATTATCATATAAATTATTATATATTATATTATACAATATCTTATTATATAATTATTATATATATTATTATATATTATATTAAACAATATATTATTATATAATTAATATAATAATATATATATATTATTATATATTGTATTATACAATATATTATTATATCATTATTAGATATATTATTAGATATATTATACAATATATTATTATATCATTATTATATATTTTATTATACAATATAAACTCAGTGCTTAAAATGAATTAACACATTTTACAAATAGTTTTTTTATTTCTTTTTTATTCGGGTACATAAATCATTACTATTTCACAGAAATAATAGATAACTGGATAACTTAAATATGAAATGTAGAGGTCGAACTCCAAATCCTTGTACCTGATTAAAAAAATTGTAGTGTGTTCAACATATTCTTTTAATTTTACCCCTTTTTCATGTTTTTATTTTATTTTATTTTATCAATGTTCTTGGTTACTCAGAGGTCAGTATATGTGTCTCATCCACAGAGACACATAATGTCCAGTTTTATCATGTATGCAGCTCAAGCCCTATTTCTGCAAAGGCTGCACATACTACTGTATATAGTACCATAATTATATTGCAATTTCACATGCACACCCATTCTAAAGACTTCTATTCCTTACCAAATCACCATAAGATATAAGAATGTGGCCACGCCAACTGGACGCTTGTTTTGTTGTCATTGTAACAACCTGACAAGTAGTGAAAAGACAGCTTCTTGTCATGAGGACCATGTACAACATTAAAGCTTTCTATCACAATTGGAGCCAGAGGCCTGCACACAGGCATGCTAATCAACTCTTTCTGAGGTATCTTTATTGAGCCCCAAGATGCTGTCTTTTTTTTATTTATTTCCCCAAATGAGCCTTTATTGTAAACTGGTACAATGAATAACAGAATTGTCTCTGTGGTATGGCAGCTGAATGGTATTCCTCTTCTCTATACAGAGCTCCAAGGCTCATGTTCTGTAGCACTCTTCCTACAGCCAGACTTTCACAGCTGCGTTTCAAGTGCATATAGTGGGTTAGCCGATAAATGTGTGGTTCTCTGGGCATAATAACATGCAGTAACATCCTCAAGCAAGCCAGCAAAATACAATGTTTTTGTCACTGAATGTAGATTATTTGTGTTTCAGAATAACTGTCAATGCTACCAAAGTTTGAAGCATATGAAATGACAATACGTACTCAGGAATTGACTCAGGGCGACAGAGGTTGCCTCTTATATGTCGTACACCCTATATTGTGCAGGACAGACATTGGAACCTTTCTGCAATGCAGACATCTTAGATCAATTGCTGCAATAAGTTTCAAGACATATTTGGTCAATGTTTTTGAAACCTTCAAAAAGAAAAAAATTGTACCTTATAAAAACCAAGGCTATACTAACTAAATATACCTATTGTAAATTAAGCCAATAGAAATTATACATTTTCATCTTATACTCTACTGTATTGCATTTGCATATTTTACCTGAAGCTTATTAAATATTTGTCTTAAGCTGAGCTGTTTCATCTATATTCTTTAACATTCATTTGTCACATGCAACTGTATTTATTTAAAAATTATGAATTTCCAAACACAAAATGGAATACCTAAATAAAATAAAATAAACTTTCTATTGTTTCTTTACTTAATTTATCTTGGCACTGCATGCTTGCTAACCTTTGTTTATGGCCATCATCTACCATTCATTTAAGGTTTTTCAAGGGTGTGGAGAACCTAAGCCGTCAGGAATGGGCAGGTCTGCGCGTGGCATTTCAGACGTGTTCAACAGCCGCTTTAGACCATACACCCCTGAGGAGAGGCCAACCACAACAGCTGGAACCAGCCTTGAGAGACTGGTGAGAAGGAAATTCCTCTGTGAAATTATCTCTGTGAAGCTGTTTGTAGTTGCAAAAACAATAAATAAATTAATAGCTCTTGGCCATTGGTTCTCAAAGTGGGGTATTAATTATATATTATTATTATTATTATTATTATACTTACTATTTTTTGGTAGTCATGAATCAAAAGACAATCACTGGTCTATATGTAATATGTCTAGTTTAACTGTTACAGTACTGTATATGCATGAACGGCCAAATCATTGAATGCATCCAGCATACAACAGTTGTAATGGTAATGGTCATTTAAATAAAATTCTTGCTTAATTTTGTAGAGATCGAGCTGTAAGAATTTAATATTTCACCAAGCACATTTATCATTTACATATTGCTTTTCAAACTAATACACCTTCCCCTGTCCTATTAAATGTCTTCTTTCTTTATTTTTCTGCTGCTCCCAGAGGGTTGTCTGGAGGACAATGCAACACAGCGTAAGGTTTCCATTCCTCCTTTTAAATGCACTGAGACATCTGTCTTGTGGTGTTTTAATCAACCTTTCCATGCAATTCAATTTATTTTGTATTATTCAAAGTAGCTATTGATTGCTTACACTTTGGCCAGCCCGGTTTCTTTGTTCATACCAACAATCAAATGTTGTTTTGCTAGTTTTCTATTGACTGTGTTGTGATCTGAATGTACAATATTCAAATTGCAATTAAAAGTTTCAATCTTCACTGAATTTTTATTTTAGTCTTGGACTAGTCTTAATCCATATCTATGAAACCAGCCCAGTTATAGCAGCTTGGTTGAAACTGGGTGGACTTGTGGCACTTGCAATAACTCCCTGCCCATATGGGCCTAAATGCCTTAGGAGCCTGCGGTAAATTCTCAACCTTTGTCTATGCAGTATCTCTCTTTGCTTCCTGATGGATAAGAAAATTGCTTTAAAAAAATTACTTATATTTGTAAATACATTAATTTAATTAAACTGTTCTACACTATTTATCTGTGCAGTTTAAAGGACAAACTCAAACAGTTTCCCAGACATGAAATAAACCTATTCCAAGACTGAAAGCAAAATTCTAAGATCTTCCTTGAAAAAAGTTATTGTCTAGAACTATGCTTAATCAATGTGTGAAACTGAGCCCGTGTTCAATCATGTTATGTTTCCATTTGTCATGGTCAGCTTAATAATTGCCATCTGTAGCATTGGGGGCCAAAATTAATGCTCTTTAAAAGGCTAACTATCAATTTCTTACATAGATTATCATTTGTTTTCTGTAATGTGAATATAGATGGATGGCATCAGTATGCTAACCACATTTTATCTGCTGTGCGCTCTGATTGGTCAGTGAAATTGGATCAGTTTTGACCTTCTAATTCTACAAATACTGAGAAATACAATAACTTCTCCTACTAAGGAAGTTCTTGTCAACCACTAATAATGCAAAATACAGCCTCAATAGGGGGAAGCTCTGACCTATTACATCCATGTTTTTACTTCTGTTTTCACTCTGCATGGAGATGGACCTCATTTTCTTTTATTTACTCATGGTGGCATTGCACTGGGCAAAAAATATTTCCGCAGAGTGTAAAATCGCAATAGATAATCTGAAAAGAAATCCTGCTGTCCATAGAGAATGGGATGAAACGGTTTCATCCAATGAACTGATTGTCTTATCACCTGCTGCTCCCATAACATATTTTAGACAGGGTTCATTTGTCTGGATGAATCATTCTGTTTTTTTCTTGCATTGTTAGTGAGGTTAGTTTAGGGGTTAGTTATAATATAGTCCTGGGTCTTCCCAGAGGCCTCCTCCCAGCTGGACGTGCCTGGAACACCTCCCTAGGAAAGCACTCAGAGGGCATCCTTACCAGATGCCCGTACCACCTCAACTGGCTCCTTTCTACGCAAAGGAGCAGCAGCTCTACTCTGTGTTCCCCATGGATAGCTGAGCTCCTCACCCTATCTCTAAGGAAGCCACCCTCCTGAGAAAACCCATTACTTTTGTACATTTGTACCCGTTATCTAATTCTTTCGGTCATAACCCACGCTTGATGGCCATAGGTGAGAGTATGAACGAAAATTGCCCGGTTGATCGAGAGCATTGCCTTCCAGGTCAGCTCTCTTTACGTAAAGTGATTGTAATATCGCTCCTGCTGCTCCGATTCTCCGGCCAATCTCCTGCTCCAATGTCCCCTCACTCGTAAACAAGACCCCGAGGTACTTGAACTTCTTAGTAGGAACTCCATCGGTTTCCTGCTGAGAACCATGGCCTCAGATTTAGTGATGCTAATTAATCCTCATCCCAGCCGCTTCACACTCGGCTGCAAATTGAGCCAGTGAGGTCTGGAGGTCACAAACCAATGATTCCATCAGGACATTCATCAGCACATCATCGGCAAAAAGCGATGAGATCTCCAGGGCACCGAAGCGCAATCCCTTACCCCATAACCCCGCAGCACCTCCCACAGTATCTCCCGGGGAACCTGGTCATACGCCTCCTCCAGATCAACAAAACACATGTAGACCAGAAGGGCATACTCCCAGGCCCCCTCCAGGATCCTTGCGAGAGTATAGAGCTGGTCCGTTGTTCCACATCCAGGACAGAAACCGCTTTGTTCTTTTTAAATCTGAGGTTCGACTATTGACCGAATCCTCCTTTCCAGTACCTTAGAGTAGACTTTACCAGGGAGGCTGAGTAGTGTGATACCCATATCATTGGCACACACTCTATGGTCCCCCTTTTTGAACAGGGGAACAACCACCCTGTTCTGCCACTCCTTAAGTCCCAGACTTCCACACAATGTTAAAGAGGCGTGTCATCCAAGACATCGCCTCCACACCCAGAGCTTTCAGCATTTCTGGACGGCTCTCATCAATCTCCGGGGCTTTGCCAATGCATAGTTGTTTGACTACCTCAAACAATTGTATATTTAAAATGTAATTACATTTTAACATCAAGGTTTGTGGCAGGATTAACACCTGTAGTTTAAAATTCTTATCATATATAATATTATTGTATCCAACGGAATAATTCAAATACCGTTTTTTGCACAGCTGTTGCATTTCATGATATATTTCCCTCTTATCTGCTTATTCTTCCATCCTTGCTCCTCTCCCTGCTCCAACCTCAGTCATAAACTGTAAAGTAATATTACCTGACCTTCCAGATGCCTTGAAGAAAGAATGAAATCCACTTTCTTCTTTATATCTTTTTGACAACCTATGGAATTATTTGGGTTTCTATTTGGTCATAGGAAACTGCATTTTGACCCACTGGATACAGGATAAAGACCCAGTTCAGAGGACTCTAGGGTTTCAGGTGTAAATTATATATTTAGTTCTACTTGGTTTGCTTGGAGTTCAGCAGACTTGAACCAGTTTGCACAAAATTATCACAATGACAAAAATATAATATATTATTGGTAATAGCTACCATACATTTGGACAGTGTTAAGAACAAGCTATTTTCATTTGGCAGGTATTATTTCAACAAAATGACACGTCAGTTTTTTGCGTTCTTGGCTTTTAGATTACTGATGATGTGCTTGTCATATGTGGTGTCACCAATTATATTTAGTTAACTAGTTTAGAAATACTCTGGATGTTCTGGATCGTAGTTGGATGGTGGATGTGTTATAGTCAAGTATTATAGATATTTGTAACCAAATTGAGTCACGCCATGGCCTTAGTAATTACTAGTGCTAGCAGTACATTAGTGTAATTTATGGCAAGGATCCCACCACTGTTGTGATGACCTATAATTGCCCCCACCACCATTCTCATATGTATTGCTTGAGCCAGTGTGCATGGCTTTATGGGGCATGAATGTTTTTTGCAAAGCCCAAAATGTTTTTTAGTAATTTGTCCCATCCCTTTATTGTTGTGAAATAAAATTTGCTGACCGATAAATCTTTGTTATCATGTTTCGATAACAACTGGCGGAGGAACATAATGGGCCCTATCTTACACCCGGCAGAAAGCGGGAATGCAAGTGTTTTTGCTAGTTTCAGACTAGTTCCTGTCTGATGACCACATTGTTTAAATAGCAAATGTACTTGCAGCCAAGGTTACATTTCCAAGTTTTCATATTTGTAAACTGTGTTATGAAAGCCTAACACAGAGCAATATACAGTAGGACTAGGACAGCCTCATGAACCCCCCAAAATAAAAGTATGAACGTTGATTGTTGGTTATCATGTCAATGTCTGTTCAATCAGCAAGGATAAATTGATGCAGAACACACATTGATGAAAATAAATTCACCAGAATGCAGGGGAGCAGTCACCTATAGGAAAATGAATTGGTCTCCCCCACTGTTCAAACAAAACCTATGGCTACACCCATAGTTAAATGTTTTCTAATGTACAAGGACTTTAAGTCAGAATAATGTCATTGGTTCATGTAGAAACGTCACATATCACAAGCTAGTTGTAAAAAGCTAAGATGCGTAATAAACAAAATATTACATTTGGTATGACACTTTGAAACATTGGTGCAATGTATTTGTAAGTATTTCTCTTAGTATATATTACTGCATTTCTCATTACATATTGGTCTTGCCTCATGTCTCTTTTTATAATAAAAATAAGCTTATTTTTTTACTATAGTTTTTAGTCTGGCTTAGGGTTCTGTCATACAGTGATGGCCCATTACTGCCTACAGCTATATTTAGTATATTACCAATACACATTATCTACTCTAATGGTTTCCAATTAACCACAGCAATTAGACTTTTAAGAAAGATTGCTTTGATGTTAGAGGAGGTGTTTGAGTCATTGCAGATGTATCCTGGGGGTTACAAGATGGGATCTCTTATTAAATATGTTTCATTGATTCAAACCCACAATACCTCAAGAGGTCTTAACCCTACAGCAGCATCATATAAGCATATTGCCTCATTCTTTACATGCTCCTGGCATTGATCTGGGACAATCATTTCCCTATCACTGAGTGTTCCCAACCTTGAGTAATATTCAGTGCCCAGCTGCTATTTGTTTAGCCAAAAGCACCTGCTTATGAAATGGCATGACCTGATAATGTTGAATTGACCCCACACTGACCCTCCTGAGGTGCATTCAGTTAGTTTGAACATATTTAACATTCTATTTTATTCTTTATAAAAATATATACAGTAAAATGTTTAAGGGGAAATGCATGTTGTCCTATTATTGTAAAACTCTTTTCAAGTTGATATATTGCAAATATTGTGTCCAATTGGCTTGCAGTGTCTTCTTGGCTACACTGACTGATTCAGTATAGCATAATAACTGATATAGAACTTAAATAGTATCCCATTGATGTCACTGTAACCTGGCAACTGGAAAGAGCAATTATTCTGCCCTGACACCACTAAAATAAAATTTTGACATATCAGAATTGAGAATTGGCATTTAAATTATTATTTCTACTATCAAACGTGTCACCATAGTTTGTACCATATAATTTGTTTTTGATATGGTAAATGTTTTAACGCCTACTTGCTAAAACACACGCTTGCATCATAGTTCACATGTTTTCTAATTCCTTACTCAGATGAAAAAGAGAAGAGTGAAAATGTGTGACTAAGCCAAGCCACAAAACAACTCATTGTGAAAGCATAATTCCTTACCTCTTTGCTGTCAACAATAGAGACACCCCAGTCTTATTTACCATGCAGCTCTGACTTTCTGTCTTTGCACTCATATACCGTAGGCCTATAGTTTGATAGCTACACTACCAGTCTGGTCTGAATCGCTTGGCTGAGCTGCAGCTCTGCACAATATCTAAATATACTCAAAAGCAAAAAAGAAAACATTGCAGTTTTGACCCTACTCATCACTCTTGATTTCATATCCTACAGTAGTACAGGAAAACAGCAAATAATGATAGGGTGTTAAATTACTGTACATCCTGGTTTTCTGCTGTGGAGTGGAACAATGTCATGCAGAAATACTGTAACTACCTGGAGGTTTAAATTGTTATTTAAGAAATGTTAATATAAAAAACGATTTTCTCTTTCTGTAAACATTATATCTTTATTAGTTTACTGCATTTGTGTCCTGACTTCACCCTCAATTTGCTGTTCTTTATAGGTGCACCACTGTTTTGTTGTAACAGTAGCTAATAAAGAGAGGAGAACAAATTATATTGAAGATACAACATTCTATCATTTTTATTTATAGTCACGGCAGCTATACATTTGCTATAAAATGATCTTGATGGTAAGCTTAATTCTTAAACTGTCAAATGCTAACATCTGCATCAGCATTATTATGGATAGATGATCATTTTAGGGGACTTTGAGTATTTTGCCACATAGTATTAAAACACGCTGTATACTGTATACATAGTGGGCTTCTAGCTGGCATGACGTTAGCCAAATATTATGGCCTTCTAGTTATCAACTTGTTTTTACAGCTTCAACTACAGATAGGCATCTGTTGTCAGTATCTGCTTCCCAACCGGTGCTCTTACCCAAGGGATGCTACACAAAACCAGCTATGTATGAAAATTCCATCTGCGGTTACATTATCGAGGCATGGTTTGTTTAGCATGTATGTGATGTACTAAAATTTGTAAAGATCTTAAACTGTTTATTATTTAACACAAATCTGATTGTGCCAAGCAAGATGTTTAACTAACTGTTTATCTCCTCAGGTGCACTATAGTTAACTAGGTGAGGCTAGATTACATAGGTTTTATTTTTAACAGTGCAATTTGAGGGTATTGGCTTGTTGGCATGTTGTGAGTGCATGTGTGTGTGTGTGTGTGTGTGTGTTTGTTTGTGTGCTGGTATGTATTTGGTGGGTGTTTGTTTTTGTGTGTGTTTCGCATGCACATGCATGCATTGTGGCATCTGCCATCTAATATAGTCAGTTACTACAGCTCTTTTTTGCATGAACTATAAATAATTCACAGATACTCAGCAACAGCTTTTTCAGTATTGTCTTCCTGGGTATATCTCAGAAGGCATCAGTTAGCTAAGCAAATCGCTTTGTGCTTTTTGAAGCTGGCACTATCCTCCCTTTTCAAATCTTCCATTACAATCCTGCAGAACTTAAATGAACTATGGTCTTGATTTGGGTATCACAGAGAAACACAATAAAACATCCTTATACAGTATATTATACAGTTTAGAATGTGTAAAAACTACTGTAGATGTATCACTCTAATCTTATTCAAGTATATTCATTTTTATAAAGACCTCTGTTAAACAGGCATGTTGGTACTGACATCTGGTACTAAAAATATATTGTGACTTTTTTACTGACGGACTTGAAGGCTTGCATGACTGTGCATACAAACAAACATCTTACATTAATTAAAAGTATTATTCTTGGCGGTGTTATACAGACAGTTTTCTGAATCTCACCTTTATTAAATGATTACTCAAATATATGACCGGGGAAGGTGGTGAAGTCCTACAGTATAGTAGGGTTCAACCACTTGTATTCCCATGTTGCTGAGCAATTTAACAGTCTGGCACCTTTGTTCTGACATTTTCTGACAGGCTTGAACTCACCTGCTGCTAAAATGCTTGTACTGCACATTTAATTATGAAAATACAGTGTAATCCTCCAGGCTACCACAGATTGATCTGAAATGCTTATCAGCATGCTAACAGCTGATCACTGCTGTCTAATGCCTTGTTTTATTAGGATGGCTGTCAAGCAAGTGTTGCAGGGTTTGGTTGCAGTTAATCTTGCCTTCCAAATGCTGCATGTCTCCATTGATCACATTGTGTTGTCAATTCAGTTAGTTAAGATCAGCTTTATTAAACCCCTTGTATGGTGTTCATATATTCATAACTCAGCCAATGTTTGCGGGTCTGGTGGACCCACAACATTATTGGGCTTTAAAAATCAATACAGCCACAACCATTTATATAAAAAAAACTTTCTGATATTTATCTTCTCCCAATTATGAGCAATAAATACAGCATATATGGTTAATATTTACCATTTACCTCTATCATCTATATAAATCATAGTGCTATCTGCTATATGTTTTTTTGTGATAAAACTTTAAAAAAAAGGACAAATATCAACATGTTTAACCAATCTAAATGAAACAATATTAAGAAATGTGTCAGTCTAAAAACACCAACTCCATAGAACAGACACAGTATCCCATGCAGTAGTGTACACATCAGCCCCATTGAACACTACGTTCACACTGCAGCCAAATTGGATTGTTTCTCAAATCAGATCTGTTGCTAGTGGTCAGATCAGATTAGTGTCACCAACCTAAAACCATCACCAACCTGTCTGCATGGATTGCTGTCGTAATGACGCATATATATATATATATATATATGCAGTATATATACAGCATTCCAACACGGATGCAGGAGAAATGGAGGTGCATCATTCCGCTCTCTAAACAGTTCCTCTGTCAAGTAACAGCAATGGAGCTCAAAGTGGATTTATTTTGTGTCACCCGTAACTCTCTCTCTCTCGCTATTGACACCTGCAATGACTACAACATAACATCTCAATGTATACCAGCCTCTTCAGTCTGTGTTTAGTGCTCACCATTGGTCACTATTGTGTGATGGAGGATGCAATGGACACTGTACACTGCATTGTTCCAATGAGAGTTCCAAAAAAGACATTGAAATCCAATTTGAGCCACTACATACTTCAGAGGCGCATCTGCATAAATCTGATTTGAATCACATCGAAACCTCAAATTTTCAGAACACCTCTAAATGTGGATTTCATGTGGTTTTCTGCTGTTCAGGCTTTTACCAACAAATATGACAAAAATTAATTCCTGTCCATCTTTGGTTTACACATATCATTTAACTTATTTAATGTTGCTACTGGCTACCACCATGATGAAAATAATTAGATCAGGAAATATAAATGTGTCTGTCTGTCCGTCACTTACACATACTGTATCACAGGTCAAGGTAAGACATTCAGACATATATATATGTTATATACATTTATATAACCCGTGGGTCCAGTAGACCTAGACACCACGTGTATAATATAAATATGTAGTGGTGTGCAGTGTGAGGTCATTTAAAATGTCATATTATATATGTTCTTTACAGAAAATGAGCCAAAGCCAAGAAGTCCGAGGTAGAAATAATTATAAATCATACCATGAATCTTTTGGCAAACATTGAAAACGAGGGTTAATTGTTCATGCATGTGACTTTTTTTATATATTTTCTTCTTTTTTTGTGTGGAAAATGTATTCACATTGAGGTGTACTGTATGTACCAAATGACAGTTTTTAATCCTTGCTCCAGTGAATTAGCTGCACAACCACTACACCTTACTGTCGCCGTTAGGCAAGCAATGAGCGTGAAAGAGAATGGGAATGCAATTATAGCTAATATTCATCAGCATGTAACAACTTGCCTTCCACCAACATAGTCACACCCAGTACAAATAAGTGGTATAAAATAAATTCAAAACAAAAGATCAATGAGTGTTCTAACGAGAAGGTGAACATTGAAGACACAAGAGATGTCTTGCTGCCTGGCCCAGTTGTCGTGATGTATAACAACGTGTTGCTTTAGCCGGGAAGGGCTAAACCAGCTTGAGACTGTTCTCTGAAGTCAAATGGTCGTTGTTTGAAGTGAGTGCAGCCAGTGATACCTTAATTAGAATCTCTGGCCTTACATCAACATGCGGAGCTGGAATATGCCATATTCTGTATGTAGAGATAGATCAACAGCCATTTGACATCACTTCCAAGAGTTTGCAAACCCAAAGGGACCCAGGCTGGGCTAAGGAAGCTTTTCAATACTGTATATATTTTTAATTAATCTGATGTGAAACAACAGCTCTATTTGACATTACCACGTTAGAAATGTAATAGGATTCAAATTTGTCCTATTTTTAAGAGCATGATGTTTGCCTGGCTGCTGTGGGTTGAAGTTGTGTATCAGGAGATATTGTATTAGCATAAATCCATCTGATATCACATCACATTCCACTAGCCTCCTTCAGAAAACACATCACATCTGATATCACATTACATTCCACTAGCCTCCTTCAGAAAACATTTGGTTATTTTGCTTTTAGCATTATTTTTCTCTCTGCCATTTAAGTTAGAAGCCATCGTCCAAAATGGTTCAAAAGGGTTGGACTTACTCTCTTCGTTATTAATTTATGTGTTTTGGGTGTAACATACAATAAACCAATCCGAGTTTCATCTCCTATTCACTTTAAACATCTAGGCGTGCTTGCAGTGACGGCTCCTGCTCCAAAAATTTGGGAGGGCAATTGTTTTGGTGACCCATTCAATGGCCTAGGTAAATTAAAGGTATCTAAATCATTCTAGAGAAAGCTCGTCGATCAAAACAAAATAACCTCTTGCTTCCTTCAGAAGCTCTGCCCACCACACACTGAAA
>JAODUH010001186.1:0-13012 GCA_027564835.1 Typhlichthys subterraneus
GTATACAGTATACAGTATATATATATATATATATATATATTGTTTATGTACACATGTACACATAAACAAAAACAAAACAAACAAAAAAAAAAATATATATATATGTATGTATATATATATATATATATATATATATACACAGACAGTATGGTTTGCATGTGCATGCTATGTGTACATGTGATGACAGTGCCCTGTGTGTTTTGCTGTTCATCGACGCTTTGTGTGTCTGCAATGAGCATGAGCATTCACATACGCGTACACGTCTAAGTGGGTGTATCTCTTATGTGGTGGTGGGGGCTGAGCAGGCTGGTAGGCAGCATCTATAAATAGAACCATCGCAAGCTCCCTCAGAGAGAGGGAGGGAGGGATGCAGAGAGAGAGAGAGAGAGAGAGAGAGAGAGAGAGAGAGAGAGAGAGAGAGAGAGAGAGAGAGACACACATAACAACAGAGAGCAATGCAGCGACAGACAGATAAACAGAGCCAGGTGGGTACATGTTTAATGCCGGGTTTACAACATCACGCTAACCTCCCAGCATATTATAATCATGGTATAATGACAATTAGACAATAGTTGGACACATAGTTGGTCTGTTAAGAGCAGGTTGGGGAGGTGTTTGTTTCCATCCCTTTGAGACCATCATGTGATTAAGGGCTATACAACAGACTTCTCAAGTAACCCCCCAAATCCTGTATAATCATTCATAATATTTGTACAATATTTGGAATAAACGTTTTGCATTATTGGCATAAAGGCCTCAGTGTTTTTCTAATTTTACACCCACAGCTGTAATAAATACATTTATAAATGCATTTATTTCATTCACATATAGTTAATTAATTTCTACAACATGGTGTAGTAGGGTGTGCTTTATTAATGGATATGTTATATTTACACATCCATTAATAAAGCAAAAAAGTTTTAGAAAAAATAAATGAACCATTTAATTTCTCATGAATGGTTATCGCTTTAATCAGATCCTATGGTTATGCTGTTGACCTGGTTTTCCATAACAGTTCTTCCTCCTGTGCTGTTTATGTAACAGCTCAATGAAAAGCTGAAACAGTGTGATATGGGAACATTGTGGCCCATTACCTATGGGGCCATAGGCTATATAGGCCTATGCAAGCAGGCATGCATATTGTGCCATCTTTTTGGGTACCATGCTAGCATAAAATCTTACAATATTTAAAGATGTAAAAAAAAAAATGTACATATGTTTTAGCAATGCCTATAGGCTATGTTAAGCCATAATACGGTGCCACCAATATTACTGTAGCAAAGTACATTGAAATACATTGAGGAACAATCGGTGGTCAGGACTCAGGTTACATAAGAAGGAAAACCAATGGGCAATGGGACTGGTTGATCTCTCAGTCCACATCCATGAAGGCCTACATTTCCGCTGTCGTATCTCTTTAAATGGGACTGGACTGTTTGCGTGCGTGTGCGTGTGTGAGAAGGGGAGAAGGCGGCTCTATTGTGGAGGAGGAATATTCTATCGCTAGAGGACGCAGAACCACAGGAAGCCCTTTCTCATCTTTTGTTGATTTTGTTGAGCGATATCTCGTAGTTTCTCTGAACCGTGTGTTCCTCTAATATATTCGGACGACATATTTTTCCTGATAGATGGAGTCGCCATGCGCATCTTCCACCTTCCGTTAGAACATAACGGGAAAGGCTGTTCTAATTTATTTATTTATTTATTTCGTCTCATGCTAGTTGCAACGTTGGAGGAAACGTGATCGAGACCAAGAAGGAACGATCATGATCATGGATTAATTCCTACGTGAACATCCCTTGAAAGGTAAGCGATACAAAAATGTGCTAATGGATAATATCTCTGCATCCCCGCGGCAGGGGCGCGTTTTGTTCACCCGGCTACTGTTGGAAGATTGCCGTTGCACACTGAATGGTTCTGGATGCACTACGGCAGGCTGCAGGCCAGGGTTTAATATATAGGCAATAGGAGGGAACGTGCGCATAGAGGTGTGTATTCAAACAGAAAGGACGTGTTGGAGAGCGGGGATGCAGCTGTGTCTTTGTGTAGCCTGGCCTTTGGGAGACTGGATCAGCCGCATCGAGCTGCTCTTTAGTGCAAACACGATGACGTGATCATGTTTTAAAGACGTAACCGTTTCTCGTATATAAAAATGTTATTTTGTGTAGCCTACGCCTATTAATAAAATATCTGTATCACACGTTCTGTGATGCTCTGACACTGTGAAGTCGTCTGATGACGATTATATTGTTTTCATTCAGCTCAGCTGGTCTTCTCGCTACAGACGTGACACACCACGGCTAACATTGAAAGTTCTCTGTGTTGAAATGAACCCCAACCTATAGATGAGTAGGGGGAAATATACGCAGTATTTGATCCAATTGCAAAATAGTAAACATCTCATAAGCATTAATGGTGATGACATCATATGAATAATGTAGTCCAAACAAATAGGCTATTGCGGTCAAGTTGTCACGTGACGTGAGGGGTAATGTGATCACCTGGATTGTCCAAACAAAACTCGGGAAGTAATCTGATTTGCATAACAGTTGGCAATTATGGACCAAGTATGGCGCCCAGGTGCCAGAACAAACTGAAATGAAGGGGGCACTCTAGGCTATATAAGTAAGTCCCGCAACCAACAGCACACGCTGAGGGCCATAATAAATATAGGAATTCAGTCATAAGTTCATAAAGTCCATGCAGTTAGATGGAACATAGTGTGATGCAATATTGAACACATAAAGGATTGACAACAATCTGCCTTTCAGTATAAAAACAGCAGGAATAAGGTCTAGGGAAAATAATAATGTAGACCTATTTTTCCCTATTGCTGACTGCTTGTACTCATAACCTGGTGGTATAGGCTATAAGCTATATATGACAGCACAGGCACACAGATCTCTGAAAGACTTCTACAGTGTCTGACAGGCTGACTGCCTTACGGTAAGGCTGCCTGTGAGAGTCTATTCAACTTTATTGTTAAATCACTCATTTGCATTGTTTTTCATACACAATAAAACACAAATATATTGAACAAGAAAGACACGCTGCACAGGATACACACACGCACTCAAATAACACAGCATAGAGCCTGCTGGCTTCCCACGACTAATACCGCCTCCACAGTGAATCGCAGAACAGAACTGCTGCCCATACTGAATGGCTGCATGTAACACTGAATATACTGCACATTCTGTAATATTCTAGACCTTATGTCTATACTGTATTTCATAATGGGTTCAACTATTAATAACGTCTATATTCAGTGTGGATCTAAGTCATGATTATATATTTCATAACAATGTAGATCACAATATATTTCATAACAGAGGCGCGTTCAAATTGGCAAAGGCGAGCTTTGTGAACATGTTCAAGCAGTTTTCCGTTTGATTTGAGTTTGCTGCAAACATTTGCGAACACACACAATTGGTCCGAGGAGGTAGTTGTCGGCAAGCACACGTGGACTTCATGTTACAGTTAAGATCTAACAATTTTGAATGCTTATCACATCGTTCATATTTTTATGTTCAAAGTTCTATTTGTAATTAAAGTTGTACGGGTGTGGGTGACCTTAATCAGGAGCTGCCTTAAATAAACCTTCATAGTCCATCATCCACGTCCTTCTCAACCGCCCATTGTCTTTACAAACATTCAGCTGCTAAGAATGTACAAATAGGTTTCTGGGCTGAACACTGCCTGTATTTTCAGTCACATTCGACTTTCCTTTCTCTAATGCCATCTCACTGTCAGTGCCCAGGTGCATAGTCCCACAGCCTCAGGGAACCCCATCTAAATAATAGATTTGGCCCTCTCTACGCAACCATGCTAAGGCCTAAGCAACTGACCCACTACTAGTTTTACCGCCTCTACGATGTCAGAAATATCTAATGTTGTTCATGGTCAGGATTACTTGTGCTATGTAGTTTGTACAGAATGACCCGAGACAATATAGATAATTGTATTGTAGTATATAAATATAAAAAATAATGATTCAAATTATGGGGTTCTGACAGATGCAATGGTTAGTCCTTTTCAATACATTTATTATAAATGACATGAATGAATGTAATTACCAATGCTGAAGTAGCCTGGTCTAGTGTATTCCTTGGACTGTGTCTTTAATGTCAGGTGATATATGCTGGTGTATTGGTTTCTCTCCTTGCCTTAATGATGCATGTTTCTTTACTGATTGTTTGCTAACATTTACCACAGAAGCCCATTCAGATGTGTAGATGGGATCTACAGATGGTCATGCATGGGGGACAGACTTCCTATTGCGTTTATTATGTAATAATATAATTACATAAATCGAAGGCTTACTTGTAACTAGAAAATAAGATGCATTCTATAAAAACAAGATATTCTGTTGAAGGAAAATTCTCCCACAAAATCAGAATTCTTCATTGTTGAATGCTGAAATTCTAGCCAAGCCATCTGTTGTATGCCAAGGTCTCTTTTTGATTCAACAGGAGCCATTTGAGATAGCGACATAAAAAGCACAGGCTGAGCACAGCGCTCCTTAACAAACAATACATCAAATCGGTCCGTCTTTGCGTCTGGCTCTCAGGAGGATACAGAAATATCCCAGTGAAGAGTAAGCACTGCAGAGACACACGGTAGGCAGAGGAGAGCAGGTGTGTGGGAAAGAGATCGTCAGAAATGCAAAGCTACATGTTTATCTGCCCTAGTGGTAGCATTAGAATGATAGCTGCTTCAGGTACATGCAGAATTACCAAGACATCTGATTTCTTGTCTCAGTCAGGATTGCACTAACAGTCCCATGATTATTCAGTCAGTATTTCACACATCTGGGTGCTCTTTTTCTCATTGCTTTAATGCTGCCGTCACAACAAATGATCATTCTAACACATCGAAGACTTTTCTGCGATAAGCAAATCACACAGGTAGCGATTGATTTAGTAAACAATTGAAGCTATTTAGTTTTAATTGTTTTTGTACCTGTAAGTCAGTTTATTTGTTTAACTGCATTTTCTACACCACCTTTTTGAGGCTGTAACAAGTCCTGGAGAAGAATTGGTATGGGATTGGCTATTACTTGGACTTCGACTGGAAAGAGGCAATGAGAACTACATGTGAACAAGCAAATACCTGTTTGTCTGAACTGGCCCACAACGTAACAAGGATAAACTCCTGTGTATACTTCATGTCAAGCTGTGGCTCAGCTCACGCAGGGTTCCTGTCATCGCACGTTTAGACAAAATGGAAGGCTGGGATGGCGTGAGGATGGGGGGGGCTTGGCTGACTGCCACCACTTCACTCTTTAGGCACTAGTCCAGGGACAACGTCAGATTCTAGA
Source organism: Typhlichthys subterraneus (assembly GCA_027564835.1). Taxonomy (NCBI): domain Eukaryota; kingdom Metazoa; phylum Chordata; class Actinopteri; order Percopsiformes; family Amblyopsidae; genus Typhlichthys; species Typhlichthys subterraneus. The sequence continues at coordinate 5,321 of JAODUH010001186.1, forward strand.
TCATTACAGGTTTGTGTGGAAGTGTGTATCAAACGATACATTGATCTAGATGGCAGGTGTATGTACAGGTGTTACATTGTGTGTGGGCATGTGCAGTTTTACTCAGATGACCATATTGCCGTACAACTTAGGTAATATTGACATTCCCATTGTAGTTTGTCTTTATAAATATCATAGAATTGACAGGTGCTAGCTAGGGCTGGGCGATATATCGAAATTTTTTCAAAAGCGATATAAAATTAGACTATCGTTTATACCGATATATTGTTATATTATGCATTTCTTCATTACTTTTTCGATTTGTTCATCTCTCCCTCCATGCCTGCACTTGGGCTGAGGAGTGGAGTCAGGAGCGAGTGATTTAGTGCATTTAGAGTGTCAAAGGGCCGAAGACACCAGAGAAAGCTCACATATGTCAATTAATGTTGCTAAAAATAAAAAATGTCACATTTCTGTCGGGTTTCCTGTTTTTTCTATATGCCTGAAGATTTAGCTCACTTTATAGAAAATACCAATATATATTGTGTATCTGTATTCAACCTAAATATATCCAGATATTATTTTTGGTCCATATCCCCCAGCCCTAGTGCTAGCCTTGGGATACCATCCAAAGCTGCATTGCAAGCTGCAGTTTAATTCCACATTCTCAATTCAAAACCGTTTGTCGTGAAGGCAGTGCTAATACATGTCACTCAATGACATGTAGCAGATGGAAACTGATGTAATAATGTAAACCAACATGCAGTACTTATCAACAGAGCATGGGCAAAATGTCTGTTGATGACATTAGCATTTACATGAAAGCACATCTTTATGTAAAAAGAACTTTCTCTAACACAGTTATATTTAGTACAATGGGGGTAGATAAGGAGATCTCTAAGAATGGCTGCAGTAGCAGAATGAGGTGTTAGATTAGCTCTCCAAGGAGAAAAGTCTTCAGTGCTGGTGTCTGTTCTTTTTCAATGAGATTATACACTGCATTTCTGATAAAACTGCAGATATCGCCGCACTAACCTTCTCAACCGAGGTCGTTATTAATAGCTTGTATGGTGGGCATGGCGATAAGTGGACGTGCCCTTGATGTTTTCATTTTAGGTTAGCTCACCATTGATTGGCCAACAGGAGATGGTGATCTGAGGATTACATCACAAGGCTGAACATGGTTTTAGTACATGTCACACTCCACCCTCAGCCTTCAACATGGCCTTGATGTCAATTGTTGATTAGACAATATTATAACGACACATTGCTATATTTATATAAACTAAGATAAATTAATTATAATATGATAGAAAGCTATGCCATGAGCTGGAATAATGAAAGTGTTCATGAATGAATCAGTGAACCCCATCCTGTTGACCATTGGCAGTGTTAGCATGAAGATGCTAACACCATGTCAGTTCATCTCTCCAGTCAGCTGGATAGCTGGCTCACACATAGCTCAACTTGAGCTCTAACAGCCTGTAATCAGTTTCAAGGGGCACAACAAACCCACTTTTCCCTTACAGCCTAAACCTTAAAGCTACAATTGGTCATGGATCACAAGAGTCCATACAAGCCCCAATCTTTGGCTGCTGTCCTTGGTGCTGAATTTAAAAGTACTTTTCCCTCCCTCCGTTTACCTTGTATCTTGCTCTCCAGACAGACAGACAGACAGAGACAGACAGCTATATTAATGCACTTGAAAGTGCAACTTTTTTACACTCCTATCTTTTGCCCAACATTTTCGCTATTCTACAGAAGAACAGCGTGTTCAGAGAGCTCAATACATTGACACCTGCAGACACAGGCTACATGTCTGTCTGCCTACACTATGTATTGTGGTACTCATAGTAGGTACTGCCTAGCTAACCACAACAACACATTGTAAATGGGCACAGTTGTCCTTTCCCTTGTGGCTGAAAGCAGCTGCTCACACTGTCATGGGCAGCTGTGTCTCAAACAGTGAGCTGGCAGAGACATTTGGGAATCTGGGGCTGCTACCATGCAATCAAGGAGCTTAGCTTTAACTCATATTATTGTACTCAAATGAATGTCGTTAATAGTCAATATAACAAGCCATTCATTAGAATCAGGTGTGTTGGAACAGGGAGACATCTAAAACATACAGGGCGGTAAAAACACCAATAGACTATTATAGCCTGTCATGTATGTTATAAAATATATTAATTACTGTATATATGTCTATCTATCTATCTATCTATCTATCTATCTATCTATCTATCATATGCAATGTAGGGCCTAATTAAACAGCAAGAGCAGTTTGAAATGGCCACGTGTCTTTAAAATAGTTATGAAATAGGATGAACAGAATATATAAGATGAAAATGGCATAATAGAATAAAGCACTTTTGAAATAAACACATGAACTATTAAGTATCATGTTTCCCCTACATTTATGGTAATCTCTACCCTCTGTTATTTTCTCTCTCTCTCTCTCTCTCTCTCTCTCGCTCTCTCTCACGATTATACAGTGTGTATTCCATTATGATTCACAGTAACAATGATATATGTTTTGGTTGTTTTGTTGTTCAACATTGGTTGAACGCCTGCTCTCTACCCCCCCGCCCCCGCTCCACCAGCCAGGTTCCCATGTTGAACATGTCGACACCGAGCGAGCTCAAGTCTCCGTGCGTGACTCGTAATGGTATGGTCAAGCTGCCACCCAGCCAGCCCAATGGCCTGGGCAGCGCCAGCATCACCAAGGGCACCCCAGCCGCCAAGAACCGCCTGTGCCAGTCCTCCTCTGTGCCCTCCATCCTGCCCCCGCCCCCGTCCTCCCTGCCGTACCACCACCACCACCACCACCTGGAATCCCTCAGCATGCCCCACTCCGCTGCCTCCATCCTGGGCTCGGAGCTAGACATGGGGGGCAAGCCCCTGGTGGGTCTGAAGTCTTCTCTGCGCCAGATGCCCCCCCTCAGCCTGCCCAAGCCCCTCCTCCTGGAGCGCCAGCTGGTCCTGGACGAGAAGCTGCTGAACCGGCTGCTCTGGTACTTCACCACGGCAGAGAAGTGCGTCCTGGCCCAGGTGTGCAAGATGTGGCGCAAGGTCCTGTACCAGCCCAAGTTCTGGGAGGGGGTGACGCCTATCCTGCACGCCAAGGAGCTGTACGCCATGCTGCCCAGCGGGGAGAAGGAGTTCGTCAGCCTGCAGGCCTTCGCGCTGCGCGGCTTCCAGGCATTCTGTCTGGTGGGCGTGTCCGACCTGGACATCTGCGAGTTCATCGACAACTACCCGCTGTCCAAGAAGGGCGTGCGCTCCGTCAGCCTCAAGAGGTCCACCATCACTGACGCTGGGCTGGAGGTGAGGCTCGGGGCGGGGGTGTTAAGAGGGTCCTGTGTCCCCCTATAGAACTATATGGTTACTTGTCAGTGAATATACTGTAGATTGTACCAGAAATATGCCCTGGGTACTGATGGAACATGTTACCAAGTATGAATATGAAATTAATTCAAATTTTCATTATTTAAAATTTGTATTCATTCATCCATAACCCCCTTTCATTATAACAGACAAGCTGTTCCATATACTTTGATCTATTATCTATCATTTCGCTTATCATAACACTGAATTAAAGTGTTATTCAGAGGCGTGTAAAGATCCCACAATTGTCTTCATACTGTACCTGCTAGGCTGCTATTCTGGGACATGCAGGCGGTTGCCATGGAGAAAGCCAGTGTTGTTGCCAGTGAGAGTGTGTTTCAGGGAACAAAGGCAGCAGTATTTGTGTTTTACTGGAGTATGTTTAAAAACATTACATACATACATACATACATACATTATACATGTGTAATGCATACAGTTATGACCCCTGACTGGACATTAGCAAAAACAGTATCTGGACAACAACACACCACAGACCAGTGGTGACTCAGCTAACTTCTATGATACTCTAATCTAGGTTATCCTAGACCACAGCCACGTAAAGAGTTGCGTCAATTCTGTTCACTTGAATGGACTGTTTTTTTTCATAGCAATGGCAGATCATGGAACCTCAAAACAATTCCTGGAAGTTAGCCGCAAATACCCTATAATATATATATACGGTGTATACAGTGTATGCGTAAATGTACCCTATAAATTCAATTTAAAATGTAAATCGATGCATTTATTCACTAGTAATTACCAAAAGGTTATATATCTGTATATATCGATTCAAAAATATCGAACTTCTGTTGGCACGACTCTCTCATTCCATGGCCTAGACTAGAAGTCTGAAAGTCATTATTATCATTCTGGACAAAGCTGCAATAAGATGTACACACATGGAGCATCTTTGGGCAGGCGTGAGACTCAAAGTCTTAAAGGTATAGTCAGCTATTGCAAGCTAAATGTAAGCTAATACACTTTTTGTCAAATTCAACAAATATCTCCTTCGAATGCTTACCGTTCTCTGTGCGTGTTGAAACAATAATCTGATACTTCTACACAGCCCTGGCTCCGTCAATAGGAACATTAACAAAGTGGCGAACACCTTACATCAACAAAGCCGTAGCACTCCGCTTTGCTTCACAATGCATTTGTGTGTGAGGCATCACCACTGAGGCCCGCAGAGTTAGCAAGCATGACTGACCCTGCCTTTAAGGGCTAAATGTCTGTGTACGTGGGTGCTGGTCTCAGGGTCGTGTCCCGGCTGTGTGCAGGTGATGCTGGAGCAGATGCAGGGCCTGATGCACCTGGAGCTGTCTGGCTGTAATGACTTCACCGAGGCAGGCCTGTGGTCCAGCCTGAACGCCCGCCTCACCTCGCTAAGCGTCAGCGACTGCATCAACGTGGCGGACGACGCCATCGCCGCCATCTCCCAGCTCCTGCCCAACCTGTCTGAGCTCAGCCTGCAGGCCTACCACGTCACGGACACCGCCATGGCCTACTTCACAGCCAAGCAGGTGGGCCGGCCATATGGAGGCAGGAGTGTGTCCGTCCACCATGGCTGATGGACACACAGCATGAGATACAGTACATTATGTATCATCTGTAGGCACACACACACACACATGAGCAAATGCACATCTCTCTCCTTCCCTGTGTCTCTTCTGTGTCTCCTCTCCCATGTTCCCTGTCTGTCTCTGCATTGTCCTGTCTCTCTATGTCTGTCCTGTCTCTCTCTCTCTGTCTGTCTCTGTATTGTCCTGTCTCTCAGTCTCTGTATTGTCCTGTCTCTCTCTCTCTGTCTGTCTCTGTATTGTCCTGTCTCTCTCTCTATGTATGTCTCTGTATTGTCTTGTCTCTCTCTCTGTCTGTCCCGTCTCTCGCTCTCTGTCTGTCTGTATTGTCCTGTCTCTCTCTCTCTCTGTCTGTATTGTCCTGTCTCTCTCTCTCTCTATGTATGTCTCTGTATTGTCCTGTCTCTCTCTCTATGTATGTCTGTATGGTCTGTCCCATCTCTCTCTGTCTGTCTCCCAACACTCCTTATAAATGTAATACTACATGGGTCAGTTGTAACCATCTTGTTTATCTCACACAGTATTTCAGTCACTTTAGGACATTTTTTGAATCATTGAATTTGGAAGACTGTACATAGCAATCTTGCATGCCACATTCCAGTAATTATTCTTTATGAATACATGTATAATCATGATGGTCAGAGACATTTAATCTTCATTCAAACCATTGGAAAACTAGAGAATCATATGAATAGAGCATAAATTCTTTTGAGGACCCACATTGACTGAGTGTTTATATTGGCCCAAATGACCACATACATACAATTCGGCATGATGCATCTTACAAAGCCCCTCTCATTGTTATGCTTGAGATCCCTTAGATGATGTTGAGAAATGTAAACACACAAACTAAACTAAACACACATTGGTGTGTGATATAATGACACTTGCTGTACAGCACGTTTTCATCCCATGAAGGACGGGCCCATGTACTCTGACTTGGTGCCTTGTGAGATTTTACTCGCATGTTTTGCGTCTGAATTACATCTGTAAACATGTAAACAGTACATTCAAAAGTGTAAATGACATGTCACATAGCAGACATTTAAAACATTCCCTGTCATTGAAAGTGATGAAGCATATGGTAACTTGACACATAATAACATTTGCATGTCATGCCTTATGCAATGAATATGTAGCTAGATGTTTTGTATTAGACTATACACTCTTTTGCATGAGTGTGTAAAAGCATTCAAAGTGTGACTGGATGATGTGACGGTTGAAACAACAGTTGGACTAATGCACCAATAAAGCAATGCTGTAAAACCAAGGGTGCGTGCTGATTGGCTGTTTCCTCAGGGCTACACTACACACACGCTGCGACTGCACTCGTGCTGGGAGATCACCAACCACGGCGTGGTAAACATGGTGCACAGCCTGCCCAACCTGACGGCCCTGAGCCTGTCGGGCTGCTCCAAGATCACAGACGACGGGGTGGAGCTGGTGGCTGAGAACCTGCGCAAGCTCCGCACCCTAGACCTGTCCTGGTGCCCCCGCATCACCGACATGGCCCTGGAATACATCGCCTGTGACCTGCACAAGCTGGAGGAGCTGGTGTTGGACCGGTGTGTGTTTGTGTGCATGCGCGTGCGTGCGTGTGCGTGCGTGTGCGTGCGTGTGCGTCTGTGTGTGCGTCTGTGTGCATCTGTCTCTGTGTGCGCTCGCGTGTGTGTGTGTGTGTGAAGGGGGTGGACGACTGTGTGTACTGTTTGATTCTGTTTTGTTGTTGTTGTTGTGGAGCCAGATATGTTCCCCGTCAGATATTCTGTTAGTATGACTAAAACCTACTTTCTAGGTGATTAGATTTGAGTACTATTTAATAATATAAATATCAACATTCACAGACTGAATAACATATTAAGTTAAAGTGAATACAGAGGAATCAGAATGAGGGGGATTATTTTACTAGATATGTTATTATTATTTCATTAGTATTATTACTTATAATAATTATATATAATATATACAGTAGGTAATATCAGTATCTTCAGCAGAATATCTGGGTCTTAATGATGATACTAGGGCCTAGTTCTGCTGGGCTCAGGTGAAGGTTGTCTATTAAGGAAACAATGTGTCAGTAGGGATTCGTGCGCTGCTGTTCTGACTGAGGTGTTGTCCTGTGGCTTGCCCAGGTGCGTGAGGATCACGGACACAGGCCTGGGATACCTTTCCACCATGTCTTCACTACGGAGCCTCTACCTGCGCTGGTGCTGTCAGGTACGTCATGCCGAACACACCAGGTAACACAGGCCTGGCAGAACGGTATATACCAGGGGTGCCCAATCCTGGTCCTAGAGGGCCGCTGCCCTGCATGTTTTAGATGTCTCCCTGCTCAAACACAGCTGATTCTAATGAATGGGTCGTTGGAAGCCTGATAACGAGCCATTAATTTGGAGGAGAGTTTCTACAGTGCAAAATCTGCTGTTAAAATACAAACACAAATGGTAGGTTACAAGCATAGTACATGCATAATGTACATACATACTAGGGGTGTAACGGTACACAAAAGTCATGGTTCAGTTCACACCGCGGTACAGAAGTCACGGTTCGGTACATTTTCAGTACAGCTATAAAACCTCACTTTTTTTTTTTTTAGCAGAATGTACCATGCCATGGAAAAATATTGTATATTTTAGGAGCAGAAATATACTACAAAAACGTTTTATTAGACCAGCCACGCTCCCTTTCACAATCATTTCATTGATGCAACTGTAATGTTATTCATAACGTCTTGTCCTATATTAAT
>JAODUH010001187.1:0-13011 GCA_027564835.1 Typhlichthys subterraneus
TGTGAAGCGGCTGGGATGAGGATTAGCACCGCAAAATCTGAGGCCATGGTTCTCAGCAGGAAACCGATGGAGTGCCTGCTCCGGGTAGGGAATGTGTGCTTACCCCAAGTGAAGAAGTTCAAGTACCCCGGCGTCTTGTTCGCGAGTGAGGGGACATTGGAGCAGGAGATTGGCCGGAGAATCAGAGCAGCGGGGGCGGTATTGCAATCACTTTACCTCACCATTGTGACGAAAAGAGAGCTGAGCCGAAAGGCAAAGCTGTCAATCTTCCAGGCAATTTTCGTTCCTACCCTCACCTATGGTCATGAAGGGTGGGTCATGACCAAAAGAACAAGCTCACAGTTACAAGCGGCCGAAATGTTTTTTTTCAGAAGGGAGACGCCAGTCACCCTTCTGCATTCTCACAAGGGAGGCGCCCAGGAGGCATCCTTACTAGATGCCCGTACCACCTCAACTGGCTCCTTTCGACGCAAAGGAGCAGCGGCTTTACTCCGAGTTCCTCACAGATAGCTGAGCTTCTCACCCTATCTCTAAAGGAGACGCCAGCCACCCTTATGAGAAAACCCATTTTCAGCCGCTTGTACCCGTGATGCTGCAACGTAGAGTGCACGTTGAATGCACGTAGAAAACACGTGAAATACACACATAAATGTTGTGTGTTTTTGGCCTGGATGGCCTTCCATCCATAGTTGAATTCCATAATTCAACGTGCACTCTACGTGTTGTCTACGTGTCGTTTTATCGTTTCTAAATTGAAAATGCAAACCACACGTAGACAACACGTTGACAACGCACGTGATTTTGAGACATTTGGCCAGTTGTCCACTTTTTACGCGTCAATTGTCATTGGCTGCTACGCACTATGGTCAAATCATTCAGTAAACATAGGGGTGCCTACTGCTGCAACTATTTAACATGCTAAGAATCATAGGCTATCGTTCGTTTTTTCTTCTGCTTTTGTGTAGCCAACCCTAGAATAATCATATTTTTTAATTGCATTTATTGTGATTTAATATTTTCATCTAGATAAAATTGCCTGGGTGTGCTCCATTAGTTTCCATAATCTCAAAAACAAGTGGACACTATGAACACTATATTAATTTCATTCATGATATGGCACAAATAGGTTGAAGCCCAGAATCAGGACGTCCAGGATTCATCCGGTGCCTACTTACGACAAAATAAAATACTACAAAATAATACAATAAGCCATTTGGCTACTGAATGGAAGACGGCAGAATTTATGAATAAATGAATACTGAAAAACAGTTTATTAAACAATGTCCGTTGGTATTTGCAAACTACCAAATAAGTCAAAATATTCTGAAGTTTCTTCAACAACAATTGAAAAACCACACTAAACACAGTTTGACCATGACAATGGCCTTACTTGTTCACATTCTTGGTAAAACGTCGACATTTGCCATGTTCTGCTGCTTCTCCGTTTCTGAACGGGAAAACAGTTGGTTCTACTGGAACTTATCTCGCAGAGTTGTTAAATGGTGCGCGTGGATGTATATCAGCAAGCTCTCCAACACAAATAAAAGGTACGCTACATTTCGATCTCATGCAGACATCAGCGCGACGTGTTTTCTCCCTGGGGAGAAAAGTAAAAATACGATTAGGGCCGATGCTTTGCCGACGTTAATAAATAGAATGTGATGTTTCGATCTCTAGCCGACGTCGGCGAAACGTAGGCTGTGTGCGCTGTGTAGAAATATGGCTATTCTATCCCAGCCCACGAATAAGATAAGTAGGCCTACATTTTGTCTGATGTAGGCCAACATATTCCATATCACAAACTCGAAGTTCACTAAAGAACCCATAGTAAATTGTTCAATGACTGGAGAATCTCTTGCACATTTTAGAAATACAGTACAAGTAATGTGCAGCATATCGTCTAAGCTCATATGAATGAGACATTCTGAATAGAAATGCGACATTTTTATTTAACCAGGAGATCCCTTGAGAATAAAAATCTCTTTTTCAAGGAAGACCTGGCTGAGAGCACACTGTTATAAAAGATAGAACATTAAGGAAAAAACAAAACACAAGAAAAATAAGCAAAACTAGGGTTGCAAGCAACACTGGGCGGGCCCTCGCGCCGTGACGCACGTTGGGGTGTGGCACGGGCTCGGATATGAATCACTATGCGTGTTGTGTGAGACGATTATGTAGAAAGTGTGGGCAACCTGCTAGCAGCAGGGAATGAAAGCATAAAATGTGTAATTTTGTTGCCAATAGGTGGCGCTATGACTTTAAGTAAATGTTGACATATCGATGTGTTCAGGATGGGACTCTTATAAATTGATTACAATTTGGTACAGATTTGAGCATTTACAGACAAGTTACAACATTGTCTTGGCGAAGGATGTACCTTCGCCGCCACGCCATATTCAAGCCGTTTAATGAAAACTCACAATATTTACAAAATGTCATCGTCAGGGTCTCATGGCTTGTCTGAAGTGAATTCATCCAACCAGCTAGGAGCAGTACGTCACAGCATAAAAATGGACATTTAATGTAGCCAGCAGGTGGTGCTATGACTGAGTGAATATTGGCATATTTTTGTCTTCGGGGCGGGACAATTATCATGTAAAGTCTGGCGAAGATCCGAGCATGTCCACAGAAGTTACAACAGATGTTTCTTGGTGAATAATGCGTTTTCAACGCCACGCCACGGACACACCCTTAAACGAAAACTTTCAGTTGGATGGATGGATGGATGGATGGACGGACATGTGTTCAGGGTGGGACTCTTATGGATCTATTAAAGTTTGGTACAGATTTGAGCATGTACGGAGAAGTTATATGAATTTGATGTGTCTTGGCGAAGGATGTGTCTTCGCCGCCACGCCCCAGACAAGCCGTTTAACAAAAACACAAACTTTACAAAATGTCATCGTTAGGGTCTTTTGGCTTTTCTAAGACCGTTTTGAAGTGGATTTATTAAAACAGCTAGAAGAACGTCACAGCGTAAAAATTGACATTTCCTGTCAATTGTTTTCCTGTAGGTGGCGCTATAACTTTATGTAAATATTGGCATATAGATGTCTTCAGGGGGGACGTTTATCAAATGTGTAAAGTTTGGTGCATTTCTGAGGATGTACACAGAAGTTATACCAACTTCCTCTTTCATGGCGAATCACGTATTTTCCACGCCACGCCACGGACACGCCCATCACCATCAGTGAAAACTCACCGTTTGCACAACTTTTAATCAGCAATGTGTTTACATTGACCATAACAAATTTGAATCGGATGAATTCTCTAGGAGTTAAAGTCCGATGCTTGCAAATCGCCCAAAATTATCCTGTTGGATTTAGGGAATTGCTCAAATGGCCTTTTTTGTACGTCTGGACATCTTACATGTTCCACAGAAATTTCCTACATCTAAGCGAAAGTTTTCGGGAAGGCTGATCTGTAGGTGGCGCAAGCGAGCAATTTTGCCATGCCCATTCGCGAGACATCTAAAATCGGCGATATACCGGGGAAGACACGTGTGCAATATATTATCTAATGTCTCTGGCTATAAGGTCTGTTGTTTCTCTAGAGAACTTTTAGACAGTTTCTTAGCATTGCTCATTTGATAATGACTATATAATTCATTAAAACAATGATTTCCCAAAACATTAACACATTAAGTAATTACATTATCAGGCTTTATTACATTTTTAATGGAGTTAAGAGGACATTTATTACATTATAGGGATTTATTATAGTAATGAAATTACTACATTATTGGGTTCTACACAACAAGTGAATGTTATTATAGTACCTAATAGATTAGATTAGATTCCATATTAAACTCTTCTTACCTGCTCTTTATTCCAGGTGAAATTCTAAAGAAATTGTACACAATTTAACCCTTTGTTTACATGCCACACCTGTTGATGGCAGACACAGTCAGTGCCTTTTATATTTAATATTAGCAGATGCAGATAAAACCAAAATACACACAACTAACAAATTATTTCAGATGCTATCAAAACATTACATTAATCACAACAGTGACAACAAGGAGAACTCTGGGGTAATGTTATAGAATATCTATTACTGAATGTTTGATAAGAACAGAAAACCCAAGTATTCTGTGAATGTTCTTCCAGTAAGAGGTCAATAATCCAAAATATACATTCAATTAGAGTATCATTACAGAGCAGTTTCAGTTTAAAGCCAGTTGTGGAAACTCATGGCACAACGTGTCTCTTCATAAGTGTCGTACTAAATTAGCAGGAGACAAAGTATTTTCACGCGTTGAGATCAAAGCATAAAAGCTCCTTAAGGGGTTTGTGTGAAATGCTAGAGATGGCAGTCTGGGGTTGGTCTTCCTGCTGGACGTGAGGGCATGTTGTACCTTAGGTGCTTCCAGAAGAGCTTGTTAGTGGGTAATGTATTCACACTGCTCCACTTGAGGGCCCCTTGTCTTTTCTTGATATAGCGTAGAGACTCTGGCAGGCTACTGTAGTCTACTGGGCCATCTTTTATAGAATAGAACAGAATGACATTGAATAAAAAAAAGTTGTCAAGAAATTAGTTTAATTTCCTTTGCATGCACCTAGATTACAAGATGGTAGGGCAGGGCAGGGCAAGACATTTCCATATGTAGTGTAAACAAAGGACAGTACCATCTAAGCAAAATTAACATAGGGATTTGTTAAGCATCGAGTTTATATTCAAATAAACCATGAAATCGAATGAAGCACATTGCAACCTAAAAGTCTACTCTAAGGTTCTGGAAAGGAGGGTTCGGCGATTGTCGAACCTCAGATTGAGGAACAACAATGCAGATTCCGTCCCCCCACTACATTATCAGGTTTGACCCATCATAAAATATAGATTTGCTCAATTGTGTCACATAAGCTATTGTATAGCCAGCCACGGATCCTCTATATGGGCATGTGGGGCGTTGCCCTACCAAATATTAATCCTCTTGAAAACTATAAATTAAATCCATTGTTATATGTTTAATTAAGTATTTCTTGTTATTATGTGTTTCTTTTAGAGAATGTGTTTGAGAGACTTGCTATCCAAGAAAAATAGCTATCAAGGAACTTGGTCCTGATAAGTCAGACATGCGCATTATTCAAAAGACAAATGACAAAGGTAGATAATTTAATCAAACATTTTCACGGTCGTGGTACATACGTTCAACTTTCATGAATAGTTCCTACTTTATATGTAGTTGGATTTGTGTGAAACCGTGGTCCGTGACAAAATGCATTAATGTTGAAAAGTTGTTTTTGTTAAATTTATTAACACAACACTATGAACATAAAACTGAAATATAGCATTATAAACCTATTACCCTAAAAACCATCAGTAAATCAGTAAAAGCCATCAGTAAATGTGCATGCATAATGTCCGCAGAGTCTGCGGTCATTGTGCATGCACATTTATATACGGGTAATGCTTATGTATCTAACATAATAGGCCTATAAACTCAGGGTGTGTGTGAATGCTTTATGATTCTTGTTTTCCCCAGACGAGGGAAGGGGGGTCAGAGAGCCATGGCTGAATAGTCATGGTTCACAACTATATCAACATAATACTGTAGATAATCATATTATGAATATGCCCCACCAAATTTTCAGATCACTGGCCGCTAGGCTACTGTGTATAGCATATATATTGTATTTTTCCCCATTAATGTTAAAACTTCTACAATAGGCTAGTGTCTCCATATTTAATGTGGAGGTATTCAAGATAGAGAAGGACAACCGGCACACAAGGTTAGAATATAAAAATTTGAGCAAACCTAATTTTGAATGGAATGCATCTTATACTCTATACAAGTCTGAATCTTCAAGTGAGTGTACGGTAAACACAGGGTTTTACCGTAATTGCACAAAAGCGCGGCACAATTTAAACGCTGGCTGGCAGCGTGATCGCAGTCACTCATCCACCTCCCTATGAGCATGAATCGTTTGCCGGTTTTTTTCCCAGTTTTTTCCAGATTTGCTAGCATCTTGCCTGTGATGACGATGTAACTAATATGGGAGTTGGTGGATTCGAACAGTTGAACACACTTTTCTACGTGCGTGGATGGATTGTAGTTATAGTAACAATAAACACAATTATGTACTCAACCTGTGGAATCACGATTGGACCAGTACCTAGTGCACGCCACACGATTGTCATTGTGCATGAGGATTTCATAACAATGTGCAACTGCACATATTTGAGCTACGAACATAGGGGCTAGAAGTCACTGGCACAAAGTGAGCCTAAATCTTTTTTCCTGTTCACACACAAACATTTTTTATCGCATTTGCCAGTGAAATGGTCACACTGTATAACCCTGCAGCTGACTGCTGCGCTTTTTATTGAAAACATTTATATCGCCGTATATATTGATATTGAATTATTGTCCAGCCATAATGTGACATTCATGCAGGCACGTGCATTCCAGGATATGCAGGTAATACACTGCACCAGGCATAGAGACTTTGTTGTTTGTTGTTATGTTATGACAAATATTTTTTTTCTGATGGGATTATTAATCTGTCAGATTGTGACAAAGTGGGATTTTGAGTGTCACACAGGCAGTGTTTAGATGGTGCTAATAATATATGTATGTCACTTCTTTCACTTAGGTAGAATACCAGGAGAAGGGGTGGAGCTATCGATAAGGGGTCATTTACCAAAAGGTGTTGCCTCTATGGAATGTTCCATTAGCGGGGGAAGTAGGTATGTTGGGTTGTGTTAATATATGTATGGATGGTATTATTTAAGAGATATATTATTGTGTAATCATTGTTTATATTGAGTAATTCTTTCATATTATGTTATGAATAAATATGTAAGATGGATATGTGAATATGTGTGGTTGGGTAATTTAATGTTAGTCTTTCAGAAGTGTGCTATGGTATCAACCAATTGATGTGAGAGGCTATGCAATACTTAAGACAGAACTTTGGGGCTTGGAGAAGAAGACTGAGAACAACATAAAATAATCAGGGGCCTGGCTGTGAGAGCTGTGTTCAGTCAGCATTGTGATATTCCCTGAATGAGGTTATGTATAGATTTTTTAATAATTGCTAAAATGTCAATGGTGTAAATAAACACAAGGGTTGAAACCACAGGAGGAATTTGGCTCTCTTCAATACCGCTCCAGCCGTGGCAGAAACAACAAAGAAAATGACAAGAGGGAAGAAACCACCTTTGGTAACCAACAGCCAGATGGAACAATGTCCTGATGAATTTGACCCACAGGGGGCGGTAAGTGAACTGTGGATTCTCAAAGTAACAGAGAAGTCACTAGCCTGTTGCAGAGGTTGATGAACCAGCAGACGGACCGAGATGGCAGATGGGAGAATGAGCGACAGCGACAAGAAGATCGGTGGAAAAGAGTACAGCACCAGTTCACGCAGCTCCAGATGGAAGTACAGCAGGACCGGGAGTGTAGTCAGCGAGGATTGGAAGGTGACGTAAATTATCCAGAACAGCCAATACGTCAAATAGTGGAGCTAGAAGTTAACCAAATAGAAATGACTCCAGAAAGAGAAGGTCTACATACTGGAAGTAGATTCCAAGGTTGGAAAGGTCCTAAAATGCAGCCCTACTCAGAAGATGAAGATATTGATCATTATCTGACAACATTTGAAAGAATAGCATATGCATGTCAATGGCCGAGAATTGATTGGGCCGAGAATTGATTGGGCATTGCATTTAGCGCCACTTCTTACAGGCAGAGCCAGAGCGGCCTATGTAAATATGGATATAGATGACACGTTGAACTATGAGAAAGTGAAGAGCGCACTGTTACAGAAATATGAGATAAGTGCAGAGATTTACCGGGTGAGATTTCGTTCTAGCACAGTAGCGGCTAATGAAATACAGGAGTTGCAGTATCGTCTTAAGGACCTGTATGAGAAATGGATGCAGCCTAAGGAGAAAAAGAAAGAAGACATCGGAGACGTCATCGTGATGGAGCAGTTTCTACAGATATTAAATCCTGAACTTCATGGATTAAGGAGCGGAATCCTGCAACTTCCCATGAAGCAGCAGAGTTGGTGGAGATCTACCTTTCGGCACGACGTTCAGTGAGAGGGAATACGAATAGCAGGCCAAGAACAAGTAAACAATTCCATGAGTCGGGTAAAACTATGGGAGGACTACGGTCGGGTAAACAAAGTACTTATAGTTCAGAAAACTCCAGTAGAAGAGAGATTGGAGGACAATGTCCTATTGTGTGTCATGCTTGTGGTCAGACAAGTCACATGAAGTTTGATTGCCCCAGACAACATGTAAGCAAGACATATGTAGGTTGTTCACCTTCAGAATGTAAACCTGTAGATCATGATCAGTCAGCTTACTCAAATGAACATGTTATTAGTGTCATTATCGATGGTAAACCATGTGTGGCTCTAATAGATTCAGGTAGCGATCGTACATTAGTAAGACCCGATATTTTACCCAGAGACGTATTACTGAGTGGACAGAGGGTAAAAGTGTGGTGTGTACATGGCAATAATGTTGAATACCCAGTTGCTGATGTCTGTATACAAATAGAAGGCCAGGAGTATGTTCTGTCAGTAGGATTAATGAAAAAACTCCCATATCAAGTGGTATTGGGAAGAGACCTTCCTATTCTTTGTGAGTTATTACTGAAATCGCCATGAAGTGAAATGCCAAATATTACTGGTGAAAGTATGGTCACTGTTACTAGGTCTAAAGCAAAACAAGAAGTTAACTCAGTGTCAGATCTGCATTTGAAGGAATTGCCATTCGCAGACGCAGATATTCCTAGCGAGGGGGATGAACATAGTAAATTAAGAAAAAGCAAGAGACAGAAAAGACAAGATAAGGTAAGGGGGACAAAAGTAAAATAAATTATACCGTAACCAGAAATAGTTTACACTGATCCCCGATGACATAGCAGAATTACAACAACAAGATACTTCATTACACCCGTTGTTAGATAAATGTTTGCCAGAATCAACAATAGTGTCGGAACGGGGAAAATAAATATTTGTCATTAAAGAGGGACAACTTTATCGTAGAAGTCGAGTAGTAGATCAATTAGTAGTACCTAAGACATTGCGGCCAATAGTTCTGAAATTAGGTCACTGTACCGTGGTCAGGACATTTGGGTAAAGTGAAATCATTCTCCAAGGTTTTATTGGCCTCTAGAATATTGTGACCGTGTTCAATATTAAATAGTATATCAATAGTAAATCGTGTCCGGAGTGTCAATTAACCGCACTGGGAAGAAAAGGAGAAAGGGCTCCTCTCATTGCAATGCCTATAATAGACACTCCGTTTAAGCGATATTGTAGGTCTGCTTGAAAAAAGTAGTTCAGGACATAAATATATCTTGGTAGTGTGTGACTATGCATTGAAATATAGGAAGAGTTGTAGATTATGCATAAACTTTCAGAAGCAGTTGCTGAATGCAGGTTCTGCTTCTGTTTCACTATAGGGGGAATATAAATATGAATTAATGGTTTTGTTTATTGTTTTTGAGTATTAAAATGTTAGATTTTGTTGGGTGAGAACAAACCTTTTATCTTATGATAAAAAGGATAATAATCAATTATTGAAAAGTAGTAATAATCTCTAAGATATTAGAAATATAAGGATCTAAACATATGGGTCAGAGCTAAACGTAAAAATGAACTAAAGCAACCTGATGCAATGTAGTTTGCCTAAAATATGTTAGCAAGATATGGAAATGAACACGTGTACATTTTATAATTATGGGAAAAACTGTTTTTCTGAAAATTGTAGTTTAAATTTGAAACAACTAAACTAGTTGAAAATTAAATAGATTGGAAAATTATTATGTTTGGAAAATGATATCAGAAAGAGAGAGAAAGAAAAAGAGAAGGTTAGGGATGAAGCTAAATGTGTTCCTCAGCTATCTCCCAGTCAGGAGAAGGAGGGCCTGGATTGCTCTCTGCCTGTCACCCACCACCGAGGGATCTGCAGCTGTTCCACCATTGTATTATTCAAGCCTGCAGAGAAGGACATCACTCCACGTATGACACCACTGATGGCAGATGCGTCTCTACCTGCTGACCTGATGACACCACAAGAACCACATCTGTGCGCAACTTTACCAAGCCTATCTCACCGTTCCATAACTAGACTGACGGAAAGAAGAGATTCAATAATGGCCTGTCCTACTGATGCTTACTGTCCAGATGCAGTGTCACCTATTCAAGTGGGGACTAAAGAGAAAAGTGAAGAAGGATTATATTCAATGGGAGAAGTTGTAGAGACTATGCAAAATCAACAAAGTTGGAATATAATTTGTGGGACCAAGAAGATCTAGCAGAGGTTACAATATCACTTCCAGATAACTATCAAAAGACAAGATACAATTTGCAAAGCATTGAGCAAGTTGATTGATCAATATAAACCCACTTCTAAAGAAGCTTAAAGTTTGATGAAAGAACTGGCACTGAAATGTGGAATATTCAAAGTGGACTGTCTGGCAAACAGAGTTTTGTCTGAAGAACTACAAGAGAGAAGGAAAGACAATTTCCAACTGAAAATTATTTGACAAAGAAAAATGAACTGTAGACAAAAGAACAATAGATAAGATAGCCCATATAAACAAGAGTTGAAATTAAGGTTGTTAACTGGACTGATATCTGAAATACTGGAGTATGTGCTAAAACATTGTGAAATATGTGAATGTGGAATACTGGGCGATGTATGGCCATATGTAAAACATGCTGAAAACCAAGATGAAACAACTTACAGAACAATTCCACAGTGGTACAAGAACATACTGATAAAGAATCAGCAGAGGCGGAGTTACAGCAGGAAAGCAAGAAAGGTGTTTTCATTGTGGATAAGAGACTGTCCTGAACATAAAAAGAAGATTTCATCAGCAGGAGTGATTGGTCATCAATCAAGAGGTCGTGGACAGCAGATGACAACAGTGGGTACAGACAGGGAGAGAAAGATCCTGACTGGTGAGATTGCACAATAACAAACACATGAGAAAGATGTACAGAAAGTTATAGCTGACATAAGTTAGGAACAACAACTGAAGAAAAGATAAGGAAATAATTTGTTTGTCATTTGGTAGACTTCAGGTGAAACATATTTTTAAATGAGGTGTAATGGGTTATAATTACTAAAGTTGTAAATTATGCAGGGTTTAGCAGAGAGGTATGTAAAAGTAATTTTGAAGGGTCTACATTGAGTTTGGATTTTACACACTACTGTAAATTATAAATTGTGTTGTATTTTAGAACGACACTGAAATAGATAAGGTGGTAAAGAGACATAGGTAACAACTTGTAATTTATTACAATGTGTAATAACTCTGAAGGGTAAGGAGTTGAATGCTCCTATCTGAGAGTGTATAATCAATAGTTCATGTTCATTGGATTGAATAGTAAATATACCTACACAAAAGGTTAAATCAGGTCCATAACCTATTTTATTTCACAATTAAATGTAGTGGCAGCAAGGGCGCCATTTTGTTTGACAGCTATAGTAGTTATGAACATTGCTTAGCATTTATATACTGTATATTTTTTTCTTTTTCTGTTTGTCTATTGATAGAAATTGGAGATAACTTGGCTAATATGTTTTAATTTTATTTTGGGTTGTCATATAAGAGAGATTGTGTCTAAATGGAGTTTGGATGAGTACTGTAACAAAAATAGGTACATAGGACTTTTCAAATTATTCTCTAAATTTTTTTACTTAAAGTGCCTGTTCCAGAAATAATTTGGTGAAGGGGGTCGCTACCCCGACAGCAGGACATCCTGTCTCCCAGGGCCATTTGAGGTCAGGTGTTAATTATTGACTTTACAGCAATAATAATCAAATTTACTTTGTAATTAGGTTTTAAGAAAGTAGAACATTTTAATACTGGGAAAACTAATTCTACAGTAGTATATATGTTTTGTTTTAATGGAAATGTTTGACATAACAGACTTATCTCATTTGTAATGCTAATGATCTGCACGGGACTGTTGATTTAGCTGGAGACAAACATTTTTTTTTTAAAAATGTAAAAAAAACTCTCCTTTAAGTCTTGACACCAGAATGACGTAACCATCGCATACGCTTGTCTAAAGAAGTCTTCAGTAACATTCACAGACAAGTGTAACCAGAGGAAGGATAATGTCTATTCAGGGGACTGAATGGATGAAAAGGCATCTGAATGGAATATTGGATTATGCCAGAGTGTTTGGAGCAATCATGTGGTCCTCATTGCTGTGAGAGAAACAGAGAGAAGGTTCTCCATGGCTACTCTACTATCGGTTAGATGAATCCACGTTCAAGGATCAGAGACAAAAAGTGAATTGGTCACTTTCTAAACATTCAGATTATGTGCTGGTAACCTCTGGTCTGAACAATACAGCATGTGGAGCCATTTTGAGATGAGATAGAGCTATGGAGATGAGAGATCACATCCATTTTATCAGGTGGACAAGAGATGGTGTGAAAACCTTTAGTGCTGCACTGGTGGCATTTTGATCACAATAGTGCTTCTATACACATCATGGAAGATCATCTGGTTGAAGACTTGAACAATAGCTACTTTCATAGCACCTGTGGGAGATGCAGATCCTAATCCACACACAAATACTTGAGTTGACTTTTATGTGGTTATATGCTAAGAACTGAGAACAATCTTTATGAAAAGTATCAAATACATTGAAATGTTTGGACAACTCTGAGATAAGTAAAATAGAATAATTCTGCATTAATGTTTTAACTATCAGGCTCCTATGACAAAATTAAGGGTACCTACATAAATACTAGTAATTCTTATGGTTATATACAATTTAAAAAGTACTGTTTGCTGCTCTAAGGAAACATTTACATTAGATGTGATTAAGATATAATCAAAGAGGGGAGACAAAAATGTTAACCTAAGATTCCTAGGATGGGTTGTGCGATTTATAACCAATTTTAAAACTAAGGTTGTGCGATGAGCCTATGTGCGATGAGCCTATTAATCTAGCCATTGTATATCGTCCCCCTGGACCATACTCTGAATTTTTGGATGAATTTACTGAATATCTCTCTGATATT
>JAODUH010001188.1:0-13011 GCA_027564835.1 Typhlichthys subterraneus
AGGACGCCAGGTCCCTCCAGCCAAGGGCTTGTGGCAAGAGCCCCCCCCCCAAGCACCACCAGGATCCAAGGGCCACCAACAGCCCTGCCCCACCCTAGGGCGGGTCCAGAAGGGTCCTGCCCCCCCCCACTGTGACTCCATTTTTAACTTAACACTGCCTGACATGGCCTATATGTATAGCTAAAACACCATAACAATAAAAATGTTATAGGCTATATGGGTAATATACCTATAGACCTACCCTCTCCTGTCTGGCTGCCAGCCAAATTAACTGCAATGTTGAAGCTATGCATTGCATTTTATGTATTTATTTACCAGGAAATTATAAAGGCCTAATACATATTAGTATATAGGCCAATAAAAGCTATAGGTTAAAAGTCAACAGTGTCCTAAAAAACATGTTAAACTATTCCTCGTTATTGTCTTCCACTGGCTATATGGCTACAGACTTTTACATGTGGGCCACACAGATCGGCAAAATGTCATGAAGGACTAGGCAAATCAAAGATGAAATTGTTGATTAGGCCTATAGCCACATGAGAGAACAAAATAAACATTTCTTTCATGTTTTCATAGTAGTATCTGTGATTTCCGTGATGAAAACAAGAACTGAAAATGTGTCCTTGTTCTCTAGCGGTCTCTGTAGTAGGAGAAAACTGTCTTTCTCTCTACCTAGCGCTATGTCTCCCCCCTTTTGAATGGGATCTCGTGTGTGACGTCACAGACTTTCACTCGCTGGAGCTGCTGCGATCGGGTGCAGCTCGCTCTCTCTCTCCCCCGTGAAACAGGAGCGAAAAGAGAATATAACAGAAGACTGAAGTGGACGAGTAAGAAGAATGGGGGTCCTGCATTCGCAACAACAGGAATAAAAAGCAGAAAGGCTTGAGCCAGGAGGGAAAGGGGGGGATAAACTTACGGGGAAACTTTGGAAAACTATTCTCCCGAACAACACACTTTTAGACATGGATACGATTTTATACCTCGGACTCGCGTTTCTGCTTTCGCCGTTTGGAACAGTCTTGGGTCAAATCCCGACAGGTAAGGAATGAAAGGATGGATATGGATACATTGTTGCAGGATTCTTTTCCCCGTTTAAATTGTGAAATTGAACGTAAAAGCTGTGCATTCTTTCAATCCAGTTGGAATTGAAACATTCTACAAATGAAAGACAGGTGTGTTTGGGTGCACAACAAAAGTTTCTTTGTTATTTTTTCTGTTTTAGCCGCATCGGACGGTAGCCCACTTTCGTCTTATACGTTTTACTCGGGGATATGGCTATGCTATATTTAAAAATACTGCGTTTGTCTGAAAACGTATGAACATTCTGTTTTCGATAGGTTACCAAATAGCCTATTTTGTGGTGAAGAGCGGGTGCAGGGGAGAAGTCGGTGGTTTATATAAAGGGTAGTTAAGTTGAATCAGAATAGATAGTCCTCCAAGTGGGCTATACCCAACACAACATGTTACCAGGTGTTGTAAAAACACATTAAAGTATGCGCAATCACCACAAATACCTATAAACAAATATTCATATTTGTGGCAGAGTATATATCCTGATATTGAGCTTTTACGTGAAACCGACAGAATGTAATGTATTGAGAAAAACTAAAGAGAATATTCAGAAAACGACAGAAGAGTAAACATTTAGGATACTTGAATAATGTTGTAAAAAGGATGCATGCAGTCAGAATGGGTAACAAAGCCAAAAAGCGAACCGGAGATTAGCAGGCAGGCACAGACGGCAGCCTGTACCCCGTAAAAGTTAAATTCCAATGCCGCAGTGCACATGGAGAGTATCATACAGCCCGTGTCCATGATCGATCGATCGGTTTAATTTACATAGTTAACTCTTAGCTATTAACAATGAGTGAAAACATGATTCACTTTAAACGCCATGGTATAGGTTATAGTATAACTTTAGCATTTTGAAATTAGACATAGGCTAAATTAAGATTTAAAATAAGACATCTGAAACGATCAGTAGAGTAACTTAATTCGTCCCATAAATTGTTGACTACGAGGAGCCGACAATAGTACATGCGTCCATCGCTCTCGACAGTAGGGCAATTTTGAATTGTCAGTTTCAGGCTAATTTAAGGTGCTTTCCTGTGAAAGTCGATACAGTTTAGATAGAGCATATCGCATTAATTTGCAAAAGTCCCTTAACCGTAAGGAAATGCGGACTCGTATAGCCAATTGGACCTCCGTGCCATTAGTTTAGGCACGGGAAGTCTCCAGCCTATTCTTCCTCTCGACGTGGGGAAGATTTACCTGTATGCGTGGCTTAAGTGTTTTATTTCCGCATTCAGCATTTACTTTGTTCTGGGCCCAAACAGAGCGAGTGATGACTAAAGCCTGATAGTGAAGTATGGAAAAAGACGGAGACTTGTGGCACAAAAGTCGATTCGTTGCGAGACTCGTATAGGATATTAGAGTGTTTAAGCAATCAAAAATGTTGTATGTAAACTATTCATCAGGCACAGTAGAATAGCTAGTCAGTTCCCCAGGTCTGACTAAAAAACTACATCACACGTAAAGGCGATCCCCATGGACTGGCTGGCAATAGGTGTCGCGGCCCATAGTCCTGTTTTTCTTGTATGAACGCTGGCACGTTAATGAGTTTTGTTTAAAATGATATCTCAGTAACCAGTTTATTGATTTGCGCATTATTGCCCCTCTCCTGACCCCCCCTTACTCATGCCCATTTGGCCATCGTGTCCTGTGAGTCCTTATAGGGAATTTGTCTGCTGTTAAAGTAATTTACATGTAAACGCTAGTTAGATGATTCCTGAAAATGAGAGCGGAAGCTCACCAATGGCTTCGAACGACATGGTATTAATAGCGGTCGCTGATTAAAGCTCTGGAAAAAAGCGTAATCTATAAACTTGCGTCATATTTCCACAAGCAAATTAGTAGCCCTACACATTCGAATACTATTCTCGAGGTTGTGGCAGCGAATAATTTATTGTGATTTTATTGTTTAGATAATCATATGACGTACTGACTGTTTGACCAGGCTACTGTAGGCTATTACATAACTCTTCAATATGAACTAGATCCAGATATTTAAGAAATGTTTAAACCCTTTGATATTGCATAATTTTAACACAACCTGTAAGCAGTGAATCATAATAATTGATTAACTGCTTGCTGATATGCCAATTTTACATTGAGTAAATGTGTAAGAAATGAAAAATCAATAGTAATGCAAATCATTGCCAGTAGGCTGCAGAATGTAGGAACCGTGCCTGGGTGCCATGATATTTATAATGCTGTGAAATAGTCAGCATGATAGCAATAACGTTCGCATTTCATAATTTACAGTCAGTCTTATGAGAGTTTATATGTAATTTTCTAATTTGCTGGCTCTAGAAAGTCAGTAAGTGAGTTTATGTTAATTTGACTACTTTATTTTTCCGACTCCATCTTCTCTCTGATAGAGTTGTGACACAGATCCAAGGCGTCTTTAATCTCAATGAAGTGTAATAATTGTCTTCCATTAGTGTTTCCTGACAAATTAAAACTGCTCAGTGCTCCATGTTTGAACATCATCACCACATCAGTTTAATTAGATTTGTAAATCTTTTATTTATTTATTTATTTTGTAGTGTTCTATTTTACCGTTGAACATCAGAGTGCCGGTGGTTTAAATCTGAACTGTTTTAGTTGTTGGGAAGACAAAAGTAGGATATGTTATGGTGTTGTTTTCCTGGGGATCGAAGAGAGGACGATAGAATGTGGGGAAAAACATCAGAGAGGAAACGGTTGGTTTTCTGCTGAGGGCATCTTCACTATGGCAGCCTGAAGGGACTGGGAAACCAGCAGGAGGGTGTGTGTGAGAGCACGAGAGAGTGAGTGTGTGTGTGTGTGTGTGGATGGGTGCTAAGGTTTGCTTGCATGTAATACTATGTGTGTGATTTGTGTCACTGCGTGTGTTTCTGTCGTGTGCTTCCGTTACGTGTGTGTGTGTGTGTGTGATGAGAGCAACTTTGAAGCCCTTCCAAATTACAGTGATAATGACCAGTCTGTAAAATATTTGTCTCTCACTTGGTTTCATGCAGAGCAACATTCGCATTCAAAGCAATGAGGTCTAGACTCTAGACGCATCCCGTTGAACCAGATCCTTTTCTTTTTCTTTTATTCCCTCAGCTGTTATTCAGGCCTATCCTAATCAAACACTGTTCTTATTCAGGGAGAATCTCCTTTTGAATGTATTTCAATTAATAGGTTGATCCCTTTGAGAACTCTGTCTGATTTCCTCACTATATCCTGCGTGTTAATACATAATTAACCTGTGAGAGCATTCATTAGTTAATCCCTTATTACCCAATGAATGAATGGATTATCATTTGTGTAAATGTGGCAATAAATGTGTTAGCGTATAACTTATTTGTCACAACTATAGCATCCTTTTTGATATTGTTAGAAAGAGGAGGTAAGAGATATCAGGATCAGATCTGGGGAATGAGCTGTTATGATGAGCTCAAATGTCAACACTCTATCTTCAGCATCACTTACCACACCTTTAACCTTGCTTTAAAGTGTGGGTTTAATGATGTTGAGGAAGAACCAACTAAGTGTCACACCATCTCAAATAATACCTTGTTGTGAAATCTATGATTTATTAAGCATGTTTTGTGAAATCCTCCCATTGAGAGTGCAGTGTCTTGGGTGTTGTAGTAAATGTGCGTGCATGCATGTGTGTGTGCATGAGCCAGGGGTATACTGCAGGAAAAACCAACCCAGATGAATGATGGTATTAGGTTACGTATCATCAATTTGTGCATTGCTCTGCTTGGTTCTGGACACAGCTGTCAGTACAAGAGGCCTTGAAACCTGCCGCTGCATGCACACACACGCACGCACACACACACACACACACACAAGGGCTAACGACAGATTAAGTAATCAACGCTCTTAGTTGATTAATTACATTACATTTTACAGACATGCATACGCACGCGCGCACACACACACACGCTCACCTTTCCCTCTAGCAGACACACAGATGCGAGTAGTCTTAACAGCTGTGTAATCCAATGGGCCTCTGTGATGATAATGATTTAGTAATGAAGACATTGGCTGGCCTGATGTATACAACTCGATATACTGTGATGTGGTGCATGTTCTCATTTCTACAGCTGTGTCCAATTCATCAATCTATGATCAACTGATCACTCAGTGACATTTCATAAACGTGATGTGGTGAATTTCAGACACACCTTGCTTTCAATGGGTCTGTGTGAAGGTTTTATGAATGATGCATGTTATTGTGGATTCCAATTCCATGTTTGTGCATGAGAGAGTTCTATGCAATCTAATGTTGTTTTATTCTGTTGCTTCTGTTGGACGCAGCTCACATGGGGCGCGCTGAGAAGGGTGAGTTCTGATTGGCCAGCCAATAGCTGACCCACCTGTCTCATCGTAGTTTTTAGTGTCATCATCATTTTCTCATAGTCATACCGTTAGAGGTGGTGGTTTACCCTGAATGCCGAAGGCAGAGAACAAACTGTGCAAACAACGTGCACACGTTTTCACCACAGATCCCAAAGTTATTTTGAGCTGTGTTCAGGTAAAACTATAGTGAAACTAGTGCTGGGCAATAAATACATAATTTCAATATGAAGGTATAAAAAAAACAGTTCCGCCAATATCATGTAGCATAAATGTTCTTGGTAATTAGAACATTTTCTTAAATTGTCCAGATGATAGATCATTCGTCATCATATACATTATTAAAATAATTTAGTTTGCACAAAACGGCAGTGAAATGTTAAACGGCAAGAAATAATCAACATAACAATATTATATTAGATTTTAAGTATTGGCTTAGTCAAAACTACATTTCTCAGCTGTAACAGCAGCCACAAGTACCGTAATCTAAATGGGCAGCAAATGAAACAGGATTACTCTTCAGATGCTCCACTGCTGTTTAGCGTTAGGTGTAAACCAGACCAGCCATCTCATTGCTAACTACCATCTTTTTCATAACAATCACATCGTTTTTATAATACAGTAGATGCACAGTAGGTAGAGTCCTTTTATACCTTTAAGTGCTGTCAAGAATGGTTTTGTTTCTGTCAGTCATGGTGTCGTCTGGGCCTACCATGTCTTTGACAGTTAATCTGTTGCCAGTTGTTGTCTGTTTCTCTATCTTGTCTGTAGTCGGACAGCTGTCTAATGGTTTGAAGTCCGCAGGTGCTGTTTGCACATTTGAGCCTTGTCTTTATTAAAGGAGCTCAGAATTACTTTGTTCCTGCTGTAAAAACACAGTAACTTCCTTTGTCTTCTCTTCCTTAAATCCTCAGCTTCGTTGTCTTTCATTACACACTGTTTGTCACAGAACTGTCCACCTCAGCAGCTCCACACACTCACTCACTCCCTCTCTCTCTCTCTCTCTCTCACTCTCTCTCTCTCTCTCTCTCTCACACAGGCAAACTTACAGATATACAGTACACAAGCTATTGTTTTTAATGAGACTTGTTGTTTTGAGTTTTTTGCTGTGAAAGTGACAGTGCACTCATCTTACACAGCATAATATAGACAGAGAAAACGGTACATTTCTCATATTATTTTGCTGTGAAAGCATCAAATGCAAGCCAATTTGATGTATAAATGAAAACAACCAGCTTTCTTTTTTTCTGGACGGTTGTTCTTTATAAACATGCCCACATTTTCACAAGAGTAAAATGTATACATTGTGCTTACATTTTGAAATAGTTGCCTATACAGCAACTGTTTTGTCTAATAATCTCTGACACCTTTTGTGGGTAATTTATTGGTTTGTGTGCCCTGCCAAAGGAGGCAGATGGATATTTTTCTATCTCAAAAGGAACTGAGAGTGGCAATTAAAGAAAAGTCCATGTTTAAAGTTTTAGGTGTCAGGCTCATTTACACCTGTGTCTGTGGAGAAACAAAACAATTACCTTTCTTCCAAAAAACGAGACAGACTTAATGCATACACAAACAGTGTTTGTGCTTTTTTTGTTTTTACTTTAAGGCGGTGTTGAATCAATTTGACAGTCCCCAACTGTGTGTGTGTTTACAACAGATATGGGCCAATTTTATTTAAACCTTCAGGTACATTGGCACGTTGACATGGCCAAAGAGTGTGTGTGTGCGCGCACATGTCTGTATATGTGTTCATGGCTATGGTTGAAGTGGTATGCATGAGTCCAGCTACGACAACATCTGACTTGCGAACAAACACATACACACACCAGTTGCTACAGGCAATCTCTGGACTTTAGTCCAGTAACTCTAGAAACTATCTTAGCTGTAGCCATCTGCCTATCACGCTGTACGCGTCATCGCTGCAGTGTAGTTCAGAACCTATCATACATTTACATCGACATAGTGTGAAAGGTGGATCTCGCTAAACAGTCAAAATTGTGGCCTCACTTTAAGAAAGAAAACTGCGACAAGGCAAGTTACGCATTTTACCTTTATCTGTCAGCAACTGATACACGACGGCTGAAATAATGTCACGTAATTTTACTAATTTTACTTAACTTATGTGAAAAAGCAAGCATGCCAGAACTGACGAGACATTTCTGTTTACCTCTTTGAGGCATCTGTTTCTTGTTTCTTTCCAAACCCACATCCATCAGATCAACTTCCGTATATATGACGAAAGTGTTCACAACAAACAAAATTACACGAACCCTCTGCTGCAGCTCTGCCGGTAGTGGCTGAATGCGCAGTGTAGAGCACTGGCATAACCAGTTAGAGCTTAAGCCACGCTAAAACAATGAATATAGTTTTCTAGCGTTATGACCCTACAACGTTTTATTTTTATTTCTACATTTTATTACACTAAGCTTTGTTAACAATGCGTGACGCTGATCTAAAAATAGATCTTATTTTTGCTCTCCAAACAACGATACGATAGGCCTATGCCTACAGTAGTTAACTAAAACGCATGTAACATTGTGGTCATTACATCATCATGAACTGAATTATCAGAAGAAAGAAATTCACGAAATGAATGAGAATTCTACAAGTTGGATTAAATTCTAAATGGGAAAGGAGACACTAACCTTTGTAAACTGTTCTTATATAGTTATATGCTGTATACTAACTATAATAATTAAATGCATTAACACCTATCCACATTTAAATGTGGATAGGTGGATAGGTGGATAAGGGAAAAATAAACCTTCCTGAATCCTGTCAGTGTCACCAACATTGACATTGATTTGACTGAATACAGCCTAAATGAAAAGTTAGGACATTTTCCCTCTTTAAATACGTTGTATTTCTCCCAAAAATATTGAAATTGGAACCGGGAATCGATAAGAACCGGGAATCGATAAGCAGAATCGGAACCGGTACCTGGATCGATTAAATTAAAACGATACCCAACCCTAGTTGTGTCCCCTATTTTGTAGGTCTGCATCCATACTCTGTCTGTACCAAACCTTCTCTGCTATAATTTCTTAATGTCTCTATACTGGTTTCAGTTGGAGAGGTTAAAAGTAAACCTTCCTACATGTGAATGTTTGTCACGGAGCTTAAAAGCAAATGAGCAGTCTATTAAGATTATCTCCATTGCCCAACATGCATCTTTACGTCCCCATGCCTCTATCTGCATGTGGCCTGCCAGCACGCAGATTTAAATCTTACAGCAGATTTTCTAAGTAAGTATTTCACTCCTCTAAATGGTGTTAGACATTCTCATCAGTCTCATCGGCAGTTTGTTCTGTTTGATGATTCTAGTCATGTGATCAACTCATGCTGTGTAAAATAACTGGATATTTAGTATTATCGATATGTAATTCAGGAAATACTTCTACACTGAGCATTAGCCAAGCTCTATTTAGAAGTGTTTGCAGTCGTTGCCTCCTACTGGGCGTAGGCCTATGTTTCATTTTGAAACTATTGGACAGCATTTAACCAATCAGTGTTGCTACAACTGTTTCGATCGACTCATCTAGCACCGCATCTACGACCATTTAAACACTTGACTTCAACGTCATCTCACTAACCTACCTTGACTGGACCGCCAGCAGGGTGGCTGTGAAAACGCTAATGCAAACAGGGATCCCAGACTATAATCTCAACAAATACAAACTGAGCTCAGAGCAATATTCGGGCGGAGCCAAGCTACGTGAGCATTACCATTTAACAGGATATTTATGGTCAGCGGTATTGTCTGCCTTCAGAGATTAAAACATTTAATTAATAATGAAATTAAATGAAGTAATTTATGCAGTTCTGCTATGACGGATCCCAATATAGGTAAATGAGGCAAAGTATTGCGGTCTATCATGGTAAAATATCAAATAAAATGTTAGTGCATGTACTGTACATACATTACAGGCTTTTGCCATTGTCGTGAACAAGCACGCCAGCAAGTTCCCAGTGAATGCATGTCTTCGTGGATCACACAAGCCACAGAGAACACCACCAAATTGGGAGTTGTGATGTCTTCACCTCAGTGCTCCTCAGAGACATTACCGTTAAGGCCAGGTGATTAGCTTGAAATCTTTCACAGCAAAAGGCACAAATGCTCACATAAGTACGCGCGAACATACACACACACACACACGCACACACACACACACACACACACACACACCTCGCTGTCATGTTGATACTAAGCAGACTCTAAGTCCGGTGGAGTCGAGCGAATTCACTGTTTATTCAAACGAATACCCCCACCTCCCATTCTCCTCTACCCCAGGAACAGTTAGCTCACGCCCTCCCTCCCTCCCTCCTTGTGGAATGTATGGCCCACTAACCTAAACAAAGAAACGCCATGTTTATCAATAATCCCTCCCCCTCCTCTCCCGTACCCGTCGTAAGCATTTCCCCCCTCCTCCACTTCACACTACTTTGACCCCCATCCCAGGACTCCACCCCCGCTCTGCTCTCCACTTCACTTGTTTCTCCTCTCTGAAGAACACTTCAGCAGAGAGGCAGTTGGGATGTCACTTTAGAGGGGAAAGAAAGGACTGAACTCTAGATATGCAGGGATACAACAATGGATCGTACTAGTGGGGTTAGCCTGTGCAAAGGAAACTCTCCTGGTATTGTTACTTTAATCACACAGGAACATTGTTATTATTATTATTATTATTATATTCCTTGTTGGCAAAAGGAATATCAACTGACTTGTCTTTTTTTTTTATGTGACCCTGCAGCCATTTTTTGTTTCTGGGAGCAATGCCCATTTCGATCGCTCAAAACAAGTCCCCAGTGCACACTAGCACCTGCCAATTAATAGCTGCTAAATGAGCCTGATATAGGGTTGACTTTGTGTTTATCTAAGCCGGTGGCGCCGTAATTGAAAACAAAATCCCTGCTTCAACGTTGGGCTGGTTGATGAAATTGTAACTCCTCAAGCCTCCTTGCTGCTTGTCTCCCTCCAAGGATTTTGTCTCCTTCCCCTTATCCATCCATTTCTACCCTGGAATGCCTTCTTCATACTTTTCTCTTCTGTTTTCAGTTGAGTCAACTTCACGTTGGTGACTCACAAACACACCCGCCCTGTATCTCCCTTTCAGTATAGGTCTGTGTCTGGTCGCATTTAGTGGTTGTATTAAATGTCTGTCTTCAACTAACCAGAGATAAATAAAGTAGGCCTCTGCATGTTTGTGTGCGTGAGCCAAGAGAGCTGTCTTGTCGGGCTAACGGCTAACGGATACAGCGCTGCCTCTACATGACACAAACTGTCCCTTGCACTCAGCCTCAACACACACACACACACGCACGCACGCACAAGTACATACACAATCCACGGATGAGTCTAAGCGTACAATGAGAAGTAGACTTGAGAGGGTGGTGGTGCAATCCCCCGACCAGCCAGACGACACGTGAGTTATCCCCCTTAGGGACAGAGGTGAACCCTCAAGCAATTCTGTGTGTGTGTGTGTGTGTGTGTGTGTGCGCGTGGCATGTTCTAAGGAACAACAAAACTGCTTGACAAACTGATCAATCCTCCATGTCCCCACCATTATCGATGCCCCTTTGCCCCCCCACAGGTGTTCACAGCACTCCCAAGGGAGAGATTGTCTGTTAAAGAGAGATGGAGATGACTGTGTGTGCGGGGAGGAAAACCAGTGCATTGTGGGTTCCATAGTTAATATTATGAGAAGGTAAAACAGAGCTGAAGTCAGCCACACGTGGCTTTGGTTAGCCACAGCTTTCTCCTCTAGCTGACCCCAAACGTACCATTTCAACACCACCACGGTCAAGTGCGTGTTTGTGTGTGTGCTTTTGCGTTTTCAGTGTATGCCTCCTTTACATTTGCTTGTAAATCTGTCGGCCTGCGTTGTGGTTGTATTGTGTGTGTGTGCGCGTGCACTTGCATGTGTGGTGGAGGGGGCAGTTGGAGGCAGACAAGAGTCAAGTAGTGTTTCTCAAGAGAACAGTGAATCAAGGCTAGCGATCCACAAGAAAGAGAGGAGAGGTGGCTGAAAGGGGGTTAGAGACGGGGGGGCAGTAGTGGGGCGAGGGAAGAATAATAGAGTGCAATGTAGAGGCCAAAAGAAGCAAAGGAATGGACTGTTTTTATTCTGGATGTAGTCGCAATTGAAAACGTGTGGTTGCTGTTGATATAGCCCAGCTAAAAAATCCAGCATTGCTGGTCACCAGCATACATACCCCAGCACTAACCAGTATGAACCAGCCTGCACCAGCACGACACCAGCGCTAACCAGTATGAACCAGCATGGAATTCATGCTGGTTTATGATGGAATTTTTAGCAAGGAGAGCTGATAAAACGGGTTAATGGAAAGGATTTAGGCTCGAATACTCCCAAATACCATTTTACAGGTTTTGAATACTTGATGTTTTTTCTGAACTTGTAACTTTGAGTCAACTACTCACCTACAGTATGAAGTGAGTAGTAGTACGCATAGTCCACTGAAAACAATCAAAAAAAATGTTTTTAGTCCAAAACACATTGCATTAATAAATACCGCACAGCCTGCTGTTGCATTAATTTTATATTAGCCGGCAGATGTAATCTTCCATTAATAGCTTTATTACATATAAACATAGCCACGCTCTCAAAATGACCACTTTAAATGACCCAATCAGATCTGACCAAAAACCTATATTAGCCAATAAGAGTATTGAATGAATAGCCCCGTTCTCTTCTTACAGAGCCCCGTTCTTTTCTTGAGACAATTGCAATAGATTGTGTTGTCAATGTAGGGCAGGCAATGACATTAACATGTGAGTTTATACAGAGACAGTAGGGGGTAATAGGAAACCATGCATGCATAATGTGAAAAAAACAAAAACTCATATCCCACTATATAAAATTGAATACTTACATTGAATACATACCCAACAAACGAATACCCGAGTATTTGGGGCCAGCCCTACAAGGATTTTTATCAAATCTGGGTTTATAGCAACATAATCTATAGCTGCTTGCATCCACGGGCTACATTCACACAGACATGAGTCATATGCTGCTATTTATTCTTTGATCTCTAATATAAATCCATATAGGACAGCTGCAAAATTGGTGTAGAATAATTCCCATCTGATTGTTTTTTATTTTTTATCTTTTATTATTCTGCATGGTTCATAGTAACAAATAACACCATTGCACGTTCTGTGAGCCTGTATCTGCTAGCCTCCTGTCCTGTAATGACAGGAGCATCCCTAACACATGGCTGGTTTGCCTTAGGCATCTCCATGATCCTCAGCAACAAAGAATTTCCAACATTTATCTGAGAAACCTGAGGATACACCTTGTTACCAAATGCTTCGACTAAGCCAATAATCTAGTTATTTTCAAAAGCATAACTTGTATTAGAATATATAATATAATCTCAGCAAAAAAAGAAACTTTCAGTAAATTTAATGTGTGTAAATATTTAAATAAATAACACCATAAGAAATAGAATAATGTGTCCCTGAATGAAGGGAGGCTCAACATCAAAAGTACCAGTCAGTATCTGGTGTGGCCACCAACTGCATGAAGTACTGCAGTGCATCTCCTCCTCATGGACTGCACCAGATTTGTCAGTTCTTGCTGTGAGATGTTACCC
>JAODUH010001189.1:0-13009 GCA_027564835.1 Typhlichthys subterraneus
ACCCACAAACCCACGCACACGCACCCCCCCCCCCCCCACATACACACACACACACACACACACATCTGAGGAACTGGGCATGTGTTTGAGGTACCAATCTCATGCTAGCAGCTGTAGCCTGGAGCCTATATGGAGATGGAGGCTACCCTGCTGCCCTGACCTTCCCACCACGCACACGGTGCACCATTGGGGAGACAGCTGGCCAGGTTCACGCGGGTGCTGCTTCAAACACTTAAATGCACAATATCTGCACGTGCACTTAACAAAGCCATGTTTACTGGCACGGTGGCAACGAGAAGTTAATAGAAATATGAATCAGATGTACTTATTTATTCAGATTCAGAATATTTGGATTTGTCTGGATTTTAATGGCGGGCGTGTGTGCAGTGCACTAGCCTATAGGCCCCTAAATGCGTTGGAGGGCGTGTTAACGCAAGTGTTGCTGTAGCGCGGCTGCTCGTGTGCTTCTTTGCAGAGATCGTGCAATCGGTAAGCAACCGCAGAAATCTTAAAGTCGCTTGTGTGTGTGTGTGTACGTGTGTGCGTGTGCGTGTGTGAGGGGAGGGGTGTCGTGCGTGAATGCGTTGATATTTAAACGCTGCATATAGGGATACTCATTAGTCACCTCTTCACTGATCATCCGGTTTAGTGTCGCCAATTACCTCCGGCGACTGTGAATTCGCGTGAGTGTCTGCGCGACTAATTGTGGCTCATTACACGCGCAATCGTATTTAAAAAAAGGTCCTGGACACGCACAAATGCATAGGGCGTTTCAACCACCTTGAGTCTGTATTGATGTTGAGAAACAGCCTATAGCTTTATACGCGGACTGTTGACTGAGCCGCTCTCGACTTGATTGCTCCTTAATTACGTCAATAAACAAAACCAGGTTCCTCGCAGGTAGAGGTCGATCTGCTAGTATCTGCTGCCATCTACTTGCCAGAGTGAGAATATAGTAGATTTCAGGTTTGGCGTATAGCCTGTCTCCGCAAGACTCTCAGCTCAATTATTTTAGCTGAGATTATAGTATGGAAACCGAGAATCATAGCGACCCTGCTGGCAAACCAATCAGGGTGGGTTAGGGAGATGACATTGAAGTCAAGCGTGCATGTTTAGAAATGGTGGTAGAGAAAGATGATGCGATAAACAGTTGTAGCAACACCGATTTGTTAAATGCTGTCTAATAGTTTCTGAATTAATCAGAGGTCTACGCACAGTAGGAGGAATCAACTGTTAGCACTTCCCAATGGAGCTTTGCCAGGATGGATACATTATTAAAGGGAGATAGTTTGGTTTAGACTCAAATTGAGGGAAAAATAAGATAAGTGAAACGCAGATAAAACAATAGCCTACAGTGAATTCAGTAGGCCTACTAGGAGCAGATAAGGGGACATCTCGTCATGTTGGACTTGGGGATCA
Source organism: Typhlichthys subterraneus (assembly GCA_027564835.1). NCBI lineage: Eukaryota > Metazoa > Chordata > Actinopteri > Percopsiformes > Amblyopsidae > Typhlichthys > Typhlichthys subterraneus. The sequence continues at coordinate 1,420 of JAODUH010001189.1, forward strand.
AGACATTTCAGATGGGAGTCCACCACCATATCCTTCCACTAGTTAAACATTGATGGTACAACCCCGTCAAATATGTAAAGATGCTTTTTTAAATAGGCACGTAATGCACTGTTTCTTACAGTGTCGTTGATTTAGAGTTAATGCATCATTAGGCTATTGATTTATTTATCTGTTACTATTCTTATCGTCTCTCCCAGACGTCACCATAATTCTCTAGGGAAAGAAACCCGTTCGCATGCCGGTCGAGCTAATGTGGCATAGGCTTATAGTTTCCAGCTTCAAAGCAGGCAATTTCCCCATTCATATGCCTAGTCATTTCAAACCTTCCATACCTCTCCCTCCCCTCGTTTTTTCTCTCTATCTCTCTCCCTCTCCGGAGACTTTAATTAATCAAAAACTCAGCGCATCGCCTGAGTTGCCAGCCCCCTGGGTTTAGTGAAACTTATTACAGTCAAATAAATATGGAGATATAACTGTACGTTTATCAGAGAATGCACGGCTGCAAAACTGGACAACGTGGCATATAAAATACATACATTAAAATGTAAAACACGGGTTTTGATTTTATTATAAATTAGGAGGAGAGACAGGGAAAAGATGACGTCATTGACTCTAGGTTGATTGAGGTTGGATTTGTCTGGTCTGACTTTGAAAGTTAACCTTCACTTCTCCCATCGGCCATCACTTTAAATTCAGAGTCGGGATAAGGAGACCACGCACGAGGACGCACGTGTTTCTCTTTTGTGCGAATAACAGACATATCATGCCGGCATACAATTGTATATGCGTCATCTTGTTGGCAAATATGTTCCTGCAATATATTGTATGAACACCAGGGGGCACCATCAAATAACAATACCATTCAAGACTGTTGACCAGATTCACAGGATTCACAGTTTGAGGGGATCTTAACATATTCCTAAAACCAATAGCTTAGGGGTCATTTAAGTGGATGTTGAAGCTTTGCCAGTTACGGTGTCTTAACTTATGAATATAAGGGTTAAGCCAACATGAATGACAGACAGACAGACAGAGATAGAGCTGCAGACTGATGGCTTGACAGGTCGATGCAGCTAGCATACAGCTCTATGCCCATGTGTTTGTTTCCATGCCGACAAAGACGAGGGAGGCTGATATACATGAATCAGCCCCTCTGCTATGCAGTATCTCTCCACCATGTCACAGCCTGTCCTTTCAGCACACTGTCTGCACAGCCATGTGCCCCACATGGCCTATTGAGCCTATTGAGAGTTAGTCAATGAACATTCATCAGCGGTTAATCATTCTGCTAAAGAAAGGTGACCTTATAGGGCTTTGCAGGTGCATCTCTGCAATCACCTCTATTCTCTGTATAGCCTACTTGTGTGAGTTGTGTGTATAGATTCCATTTGTGTAAACATTCGTTTAACACAGGAAGGCCCATCAAGTGTCTCAGAGGTTCTCCTCACCTTCATACTGATCTCCATGCCAACATTACCATGACAACATATGCATACCATGGCATTCAGTATAGATGTTGAGAATGTCTATAGTTTAAATTACATTAGTGTTTTATTATATATAGTTAGTATTGTTAATATAAGACTATAAAGTTGAATGTTATGAGGGGTGAGTGGCTTAGTTAGTTTTTAGGGAGGTCTAGTTTGAATTTACAGGCAAATACTGTGCTAACTGCTAGGGTGTAACACAACCACATTCACACAGCTTGTTCACAGGAAAATGATACTTCTTCGGCAAGCTTGTCTCTCCAGAAGGGAGCAGCACAACACATTGCCTTCCCACATGCTGCATTCCTCGCGCTGGGTACATTTCCCACACCTGCTCCCAATCCCACCAGTCCTGTGAACCACACCCCAACACGCTTCCTCTCGTAGACAGGGTCCATTCTTTTTCAGATTGCCCATTTGGTCCTTCATAATATGCTGTTAGTGCATGTGTTATGTTCTTTATAACAGTGTCAATATAGCCAATTTGGATGATTACTTGTCATGACGTACCAACCGTGCGACATAGTCCCGTGCTCATGCCTGCTGCTGTAACCCATTTAGCCAATCGTGTTGTTGCATTCACAACCGACAGTCACGCATGCATAGTAGCTTAGAATTATATCTGGAGAAAATGTCTCTTAAACCTTTTTATTCTTATTTTTTAATCAGATTTATATACCGGTAGTTTGAAAGCGCAGATATTGCTCCCCATTCATTAAACGGTTTTCCGTTAGTAAGATGGCTACCAAGTGGCCAGACTTGCCGTATTTTGGCTAAACACATGCCCCACTCCGTTACCAGTGACGCAGTGTGGCGACTGACTGCACAGTTATAGAGTAGCGGTGTTGATCAGACATCCTTTCCTCTTCTTGGCAGTGGAAAATGGAGGCAGACTCGTACAAAATGCCCCTTTGAGTGACACCAGGGCCAATGCGTACCAGCGACAGGGCAGAAAAGCTGGGGAAATCTTGTGGTATCAACTGCAGTAACAGCACGTGTTGAGATATACATGATTTATTTGATAGACAACTTTGATAGCTGCTGGAGTTGAAATGCTGCTCCTTTGCAGTACCATGTCTTCTGATCCCTCTTTCCACCTCTCCACCATGGGGGCTCGGGCCTTCAGACTCTGGGACGCCCTTCCCCTACACATATGACATGCTACCACAGTCAACTCTTTCACTAAACTCCTCAAAACACATCTCATGTGACCATTTGAGTCACTTGACTCCTCTGCCCTCCCAACAAGCTTGTATTATTAGTGTATTTTTTTATTTTGTATATAGTTCCCAAACCTTTTTGGTGTACATTTGTTTTTTTCTAGAATGTATATTCATGCATTGGTCAAATGCTTATTACTATAGTACATTTCTCAGCCAAATATTTTATATCTCTGTATTTACCTATTTGCAATGTAAGTGTTTTGAAAGGCGTCCTAAATAAAACAGTTTTTTTTTTTTGTATTATTTTTCTTCTTAACTCCTCTTAACACATGGGTCCATAGAGTGGGGGCAGCTGAATGCGAACCTGCCATGTCTTGTGTAATAGTGTAAGTGTAATGATTGTAATGCTGGTTTCAACCTCGAGGGCTATTCTGGGAACACATTGAGGGCGTGCCATTGAAGGAACAATGTCAGGTTAAAGTTAAACTAACGCTTTTATTTCTACAGTGGCACAGGAAGGGGAGTGGAGAGAGAGAGAGAGAGAGAGAGAGAGAGAGAGAGAGAGAGAGAGAGAGAGAGAGAGAGAGAGAGCGAGCAGTGGGAGGTGACATGGGACCGTGCCTGTAAGCCGGTCTGTGTTTCATCAGCATCATTAATGAGAGTAATGTTCTGCTGCGCTCCAGTAGATAGAGGTGTGGAGAAGCAGGTGCATACACAGCTCACACAGACACCCAGCGCCAGTTCATCGTTCCTTGCCCCTGCGTGACTCATACGCCCTTCACATGCTCCTCGCTATAGGAACACACATGCCCCCTCCTCCTCCTCCCCCCCCCCCCTTCCCGCAGGGAGTTGCGGCGCGGCGGCCATTACGTGCCGTGCCACGGGGTAGGTCAGGACCCAGGCGGGGTAAGGAACAGGAGCTCTGGGAGGGAGGAAAGGGCGTCACGTCCACACAACAAAGCCACGTCTAACCCCTGCCTAGACTCTTCCCAAGCACCCCCACCTCATTGGTACGCTGCTCGCTGCTGTCTGGCCTGTCTGTTGTTCAGCCACACTCCGCCACAGCTTTATTTCATCTGGTCTTTATTTTCCCCTACTCCTGTTTCCTAGTCTCTCACTCCCTTCCCCTAAATCCCCCCCCACCTCTGTCAGACCACGAGAGACACAGATGCAGACACACAGGAAGGTGGAACACGGTTGGAGAGAGGAGCCTTTGCAGGGAGGGAGGGGGAGAGAGAGAGAGAGAGAGAGGTGGGGGGGGAGGGAGAGAGGGAGAGAGGGAGGGGGGAGAGAGAGAGAGGGGGGGAAGGGGAGAGAGAGAGAGAGAGAGAGAGAGAGACTGGGGCCAAGCAGACAGAGACAGAGAGTAGTAGGCGGTATCCCGCGGTACGGCTGATCGATGGCCGTGATAGGCCAGGCTCCAGCTCGTCGATAGAAGAAATGACAAGGCCCTTCCTCTCATGCTCCATAGGCGTTCTCATCTCCCTCCCAGGCTCCTCTCCTGCAGACCTGATCTTTACTTCACAGCAGCGACAGGACATCTTCTTCATCAAGATAATTATGTGTGTGTGTGTGTGTGAGATGGTGTGTAGGCTTAATGCAGCCGTGACAGTTAGTGGTTGACATGTCTTAACACTGCAGCTCTGCAATGCTGAAGTGGACACACACACACACACACACACACACACAGTTAAGGAGGTCAGACAAGGTCAGGTGTGTGTGTGTGTGTGTGTGTGGGAGAGAGCGTCTGTAAAAGAAGCTAACAGCAGACTGCTCATACATTATTCATTAAACGTATTGTGTGTGTTTTGTGGCGTTCGGGAAGCCTCTCCGCCCAGGAGGCACGCCCCCAAGGCATGGAGTGGGAAGGCCGCTATATCCTCACCAGGTGCCTCAATTTGTGGCAGAGCTCCAGGTGTGGCTCGTTGGCCAATCAGAAACAGGAACCACAGATTAGAAGGCCAACGACTGTCACGCTTGCGCGGAGGTAAGGACCCAAACACGAGACAAGCAGTGAAACAAGGTTTATTCCCCAAGGAAACAAAAAAGGCAGGAACACGGGGGAACAACGCGACATTGACATAACATCAACAATAACCGACATAGGACTGGGGAAAACACTGGGGCTAAATACACAGCTAGACAAGACATGAAGACAGACCATAGGCTCACAACAACGAGGAACAGGTGCAGCACATCAGACGTGATTACACAGACACGGGTGGAATTAACGAGACTGGGAAACACAGGGCAGGGAGTGACGGGCAAACAGGCTTGATATACAAGGTAAACACATGAAGTGACGAGACGAACACAGGACTGGGATCACGAAACCTTACAACGACCAGACGTTCTTGAGAAAGCATGTATGGAGGAGGGAGACTACTCTCTAAACCCGGTGGAAGTTGGTGATTCTGCGAAGTAGTTGGAAATGAAGTGTGTTTATGATAACCTGGTATGCGACCCTGGACTGGCAGTTACGTTTATCCATTTTGGATCTCCCCAGGCTCATTCTGTCCTTCCTTCTCCTGTGCGTGTTCTACTTACCTTTTGCTCAATGTTGCTTCAATGTCACTTGTTCGCTTCAATCCCAGCCTCCTGGTTGTCACAGTTCATTGAGTCATAACTCATGTTAAGGCTGAAAGAAATGTTTAGTCCCTCCAGTCAATTGATTTAAAAATGACCTTTTCTTCCAATAAAGCACAAATCAATCATATATTATTTTACAGACTCACACCATATACAGTACATAGAACATGAAGCAACCAGAGGCCTGGTTGTGGTGGTCAGACAGACAGAGATGAGGTGAAAGCTGAAAGAACAAATTAGATTCTGCCTTGGTGGCTGTGTGAATGCTAATGCGAACAAGGTTCTGTTCTCAGCGAAAATAAATTGAGCTGAGAGCAATCGTGGGGCGGAGCCAGGCTGGTGGACAGAGTTCGATCTGACCATGTTAACTACAAACCCCACATTCAAAACCTGCCCCCATCCTTCAATGTGGAAACAGTTTACAGAAAGAGAGAAACCACTGTGGAACAGACCCTTATGTCAAAACACAATGAAACACACAAAGGTTTACAGCATGAACCAGTCACTAAGAGGCTACTTGTAAAATGGGCCAACATGAAGTGGACACTCTAGAGTCTAATAACAAACTCAACTGTACACTGTCTGTCATTTTGACTTATTTCCTAGAAAAACCTTGCTGACGGCCCAACCAGCGTTGGTTAAAGAGATGACGTTGAAATGGTGGTAGAGCGAGATGAGGTGATTAAAACACTTTCAGCAACGCCAACCGGTTCAGCGCGGTCCAATAGTTTAAATATTAACCAGAGGTCTACGCAAGGTAGGAGGAAAATAACCTCGAACCCTTCCCAATGGACCGTGGAAAATGAATATGGTCTGGTTACACCAGACTACCTGTCCACTGCTGTGACTAAAAATAATCCCTCTTTGACTTTACTTCCTCCCTCCCTCCCTCCATAGCATCGCCTTCACCTCTGCCGTCTTCCCTTAAATCCATCTACCCTTCCCCTACGCCCCCTTACGGTCTGCCAGATTGCAGATCTGCCGCTTGATTTAAGTTTAGTTTAACAGAGAGCTTTAGCCCAATGGCGAAAGAATTAAATATCATGGTAAAAAAAAAAAAAAAAAAAAAAAAAAAAAAAAACACACTTCTTGTTGCTGCTGCTAGTACGGGAGAATGCCAAGACTGCAAACTGAATCTACCTTGCTGATGATTCAGTGGACTTGTAGGATTGTAGGTCAACTGTCATTATTCTGTTCTTTCATATACTTTCACTTTATGTGTCACAAAATGAGTGGGGGTGGCAGAAACCAAATGCAGGTTGAAGTATGACAATCTTGAGTTTTAATAAAAAAGCAAAACACTCACCAGTACAGCATACAATAACCGGGAGAGACAGAGGGCTCTCTCTCACACACATACATACACACACACACACACACACACACACACACAAAAGCTAATTAGGGGAATGGGCACCAGGTGTGTGTAATGACAAGAAAAGCAAAAGAGTGAAGGGAAACCCCAGGAAGCATGGTAGGGCCATTAAGCCGTGACAGTACCACCCCAAAGCCCCGGCTACAAGACAGGGCCACCACCCAACCCGAGGGAGGGGGGGGAAAAGCCAACCCCTCCCCCGCCAGCTATGGTCGGCTGAAGAGGGAGGAGCCGCCGGAACCTCCTGAGGGGGCGGAGCCACCGGAACAGTCCAGGGGGGCGGAGCCGCCAGTACCTCCAGAAGGGGCGGAGTCGACTCTGGAGGCAGGGTAGAGTCTGACTCTGGGAGAGGCAGAGCTGACTCTGGGAGGAGAGGCAGAGGCGGGGCCGACTCTGGGAGAGGAGGCAGAGGCGGGGCCACCTCTGGGAGAGGAGGCAGAGGCGGGGCCAACTCTGGGAGAGGAGGCAGAGGCAGGGCCACCTCTGGGAGAGGCAGGGCCGACTCTGGGAGAGGAGGCAGGACCCAGTCATCAGGCTCCAGCCCTTCCACGGGCTCCGGGGGCGGAGGCCAGTCATCGGGCTCCAGCTATTCTTCGGGCCCTGGGGCGGAGGCCAGTCCTCGGGAAGAGGCAGAGGCGGGGCCGACTCTGGAAGGAGAGTCGGAGGCAGGACCCAGTCCTCAGGCTTCGGGGGCGGAGGCCTTTCCTCGGGCTCCATGGCGGCAGACTGTACCGGTAGCTCCTTCCCAGGGCTGGCAGGAAGCGTCGGCTGCTGTGCAGGTGGGCCCACCTTGCGCCTAGGTGCTGGCACAGGACGCTGCTGTTCCACCTTGCGGCTGGCGGGAGGCGCCGGCTGCTGTATGGGTGGGCACGCCCTACGCCTTGGTGCTGGCACCGGACCCTGCTCCACCTCACGGCTGGCAGGGGGCACTGGCTGCTGTGCAGGCGGGCCCACCTAGCGCCTAGGTGCTGGCACAGGATGCTGCTGTTCCACCTCGCGGCTGGCAGGGGGCGCTGGCTGCTGTTGCTCCACCTCTCAGCTGGCAGGGGGCGCTGGCTCTAAAAGCAACCCCAGTCCTGCACTCAGAGACCCCCCCTCGGGGTGCTCTGAGACCGTCCTCGGCCACCCCCTCGAAAACTCCTCGTCAGAAAAGTCAGAAAGGGGGTCGGAGAACCAGTCTACGGTACTCACGTACACCCCTCCTGGTTGCTGCATTGGGTGTGTGTAGACGAAATAGGCGTTGAAACGGCGATCTTCCTCCTCGGCCGTCTCTTGCTCCATCCATGGCCATGTGCATTCGCCTAGCGTGACCATGGCTACAAACACACCTCAGCAAAAACAATGAAAAAAAGGCAACCTGCTGGTTTCTTTGTGGGTCAGTTATTCTGTCATAAAATGAGTGGGGGTGGCACAAACCAAACACAGGTTGAAGTATGACAATCTTGAGTTTTAATCAAAAAGCAAAACACTCACCAGAACAGCAAACAATAACCGACAGAGACAGGGAGAAACAGAGGACTGCATATACTAACGCTAATTATGGGAATGGGCACCAGGTGTGTGTAATGACAAGACAAGCAAAAGAGTGAAGGAAAACCCCAGGAAGAATGGCAGGGCCATTAAGCCGTGACTTATGTCTGTAATGTCAGTTGGTTTTTGAAAGAAGTGAAATCTTTCAGAAGTAAAATATCCCAGAGTTGCTGGAGGAAAGACATAGGGTATTAATGGGTAACTCCTGGGTTTTATAGGATAGAAAACTGCTCTCCCAGCCAACAGCCATCTCTCTGGTCAGAAAGAGTCAGACAATACCCTGTTCTCCTTCAGACAGACTAGAGAGTTTATCAGCCTTGTCTTTGCTGTGATCTTTCAATCCCTGTTATTTAGGGAAGCTTAGAGAGAACGTTATAACAAGATGGTGGCCTCCTGGCCACAATATGTGTTCAATATAACCTGCCATATTAAAATGCTTACTTTACTTGCACTGCACATTTCAATGCAAGACAATAACACGTTATTGGTTAAGATACATTGTTGCCTTACGTTTGGGCTAAATTGTTCAACACGCTGTATAAGACTAATTTGACTTTAAATGACAACAAATTTCAGTTGTTTGCGATCACGAAACAGTTAGCATTCTGTGGAAAAAGTGCACTGAATAGCAAGTTAAAGCACGCCCTGCTCCTTGACATTTTTTCTGTTAAATTGAACGTTATTGCATCAATATTTATTTTCTTTTTTATGGAAGTATGGAATAATCTCAGACTGTTGCAATTGTTTGCCTTTGAAAACAATATTTTGGTAGGTTCCTTAAAGATAGTGATGTATCTTACAGATAACACACATATGCTCTACTGCTATTGGCTGGGAATAATTACAGTACACAATAGACAAAATAATTGGTCGATGTCAGGGCTGGAACACACCACATCAATTTCAGTTTGGTTGATGGGATTATAATTAGATTTGAGTTTTTGACTATATCAATGTCACTACAAATATATTGATTATTAACTCATAACCTAGCATTATCTTTGGGAGGTGTCTTTGGTGTTGATCGTAATCACGTTTTTCAGGGGATTTCACCATTAGTAATCAAATTACATGTCTAGTTGGGATTCCTAATCACTTAGTGCCAGTGCATTACACCAGCTGTGCTTATAAAGTGAATACATTTGACATACATAGAGAAAAGCAGGCTGAGGTGTGTCACTGGGTTAAACTGTTTGGTTAAACATAAAATTAGCCTCACAATCTGCCTGCATTTATTCTCTTTTCTCTGGGCCCTATATCTCCATTTTAGTGTTGCTGCCTATCGTTCTGTCACAGCACACACACACACACACACACACACAAACTGGTTTGACCGAGAGTGTGTGCGTATGTCACAGTGTGACCGAGAACACGGAGTACCTCACGGTGCTTTCCTGCCCTTTCCCAGCCCGGCCAGGGCACATGCAGCACTGTACTATCGTAGGGCTCTCCGGCAGCCATTATGAGAAACAATTGAAACATATGCAGCACCAAGGTCCATTCTGTCCCTATTCATAAGAGGACATAAAAGGTGTGGTCCTTTATGAAGCACGTTAGCTAACAAGACGCGTGCTCATTCTGGGAGTGGTGGAGGGGGAGAGAGATAGAAGGAGATAGAAGAGAGATGTGTGCCATGCTACCGTTCGGTGGGTATTGATCTTGTGTCAGGTGCTGCAAGATGGAGCACTGAGCCAATCTTCTTACTCCCTCTTGGTCTCCTCCAACTCATACTGTTACTCCCCAACCCCCCCATCCTCCTCATACACCTCCTCTGGGTCCTTCTGATGCACTAACTGGTTTTGTTGGGGCAGCTTCAGGAAGCACAGAGAAGGTTTTCAGTCTAGTACCCTCTTCTCCTCTCTTCTCAGCTCTTCTCCCCTAACCTCCTCTCCCCTAACCTCCTCTCCTCTTCTTGCTCCTCATCTCCATTCCTCTCCCTCCACTCATCTCCCCTGCTCTTAGCTGTCTGACAGTATTGTGGACACATGCAGTGGAAGCTATATTGTTCAAAAAGAAACAACACACAATCTTGCCGTTGCCATGGCAGCCATTTGCATGGTCAAGTCTCTCTCTCTCTCTCTCTTACATAAATAAATCATTTATTCATCCCTTTGATTTGCTTCTTTCCTTCCATTCCTCTGCCTTTCTCTATCTCGCTCATGCTCCTTTCTCTCAGAATGATATCAAAGCAGTGCCCAGAAGCGCCCTAGGTGGGCGGGGCTTGCCCCACCATCAGCCGCTCACCGTCTGAATCCTCTCCTCTGGCTAAATCTGATTGGCTGCCGCACTGCCAGTCACATCTGGCACCAGATAGCTGCTGCACTTACATAAAGCCAAAGAGAAAAGAGAGACAGATGGGCCTGCAGAGACAAGAGAGAAAGAGATAGAGAGAGAGAGCGAGAGAGAGAGAGGGAGGAAGGAAGATAGAGGGGGAGAGAGAGAGAGAGAGAAAGAGAGGGGAGGGAGAGAGAGACCAACAGTGAAAGTAGAGAGGCAGAGAGAGACAGAATCCCTTTAATTTACTCTCAGACTGTGTCCACCTAGCAATTTAATCAGAACCAATCAGCTCTCACACCACTTGAGAGTGTCCCATCTCTCCCATTTCCCCTGCTGCAGCACATTAACAAACAAAACATTTTCCAGCTTCATTTTTTAAAGTGACCGTGTGGTCAAATCAGATGCAATAAAATGTTATAAAGGAATTGCTATCAACTCAACCAAGTTATTATGCATGACATATTCTAATTAGAACCATTATTTCACAGGCGTCACAGACGGTTGATGGGACATTATAATTACAATGTCTGTGCGTGTGTGTGTGTGTCAGTGCCGATGCAGGCTGCATTGTGAAACATTGCATATGGATCTGCAAGCAAACATGCACATCCACATAGACACTAACATTGAAGTCAAATATGTCTCTGTCTCAGTTTCACCCCAGAACAGCCACAAGACAGGCTCCTGCCAAATGTTTGGGCTAGCCTGCTGCTATTAATATTAGTCAGAATATAAATATCTTTCTCTCTCTCTCTCTCTCTCTCTCTCTCTCTCACCAACACACACACACACACACACACACACACACACACACACAGGACGGCAATTAATCCAGTGATTACTGAGCATGTTGAGAGTACGCATTGCCCACATGTGCTCTCTCAGAGCCACTTGCACAGAAAGTGCAAGTGGCTCTGAGAGAATATTTTTATGTTTGAATTTGAACACCTTCTCGGCAGAGTCGATGCCATATTACTCTTAGAAAAAGAATGAGCAGGGGGAAAGGGGGGGGGATTGCTTTTGACGTGAAAAAAAAAAGTGAGGTGCTTGTGACGTACCTGTATAACCTTCAAGACAACTGCAAAGTCAGAGAGCGAGAGCGAGAGAGAGAGAGAGAGAGAGAGAGAGAGAGAGAGAGAGAGAGAGAGAGAGAGAGAGAGGCACACACA
>JAODUH010001190.1:0-13003 GCA_027564835.1 Typhlichthys subterraneus
ACTGTTGTATGAGTCCAATATGAATGTCAGTTGAAAATGTGTTGTTTTCATATGTTATGAATATATTTTAATGCCTTGTCCCATAAACTTTGTGATTTTAAAATATCGAAATTAATATCGATATTGCAATTTTCATGATCAATATCGCAATAGTGTGGGAAAATAACTGAATTTACAGGGCCAAGACTCAAAAGTAGCCTAATATCAATATTCAAAATATGTCATAGGCTACAGAATAATTGTTCGACGGGACATGTCCGTCTTCTGCCACTCACAAAACACAGTCCCCTCTTTTCGACGTTTACTTGATGCGTTCTGATTCGTTTTTCATTGAGCACAATTCATTTCCAAAGTCGTATGGCATCAAAGTGGGGCCAATAGACTGTTTAATTTATTCTCTGCGTGTCTGCAGACCCTGGGCTGTGAAATTGCAGAACAGCAAGCGAGGCAATAAGGAGACTTAGAAAACAATCAGCGAGCACATCTGCCTGCGCACACAAGAACACGAGCGTCTATCCTTGCCCCCATTCATTCTATGCTGCTCGCTTGCTACTGTGTGTTGGAATGCACGCACACACACACTCACACACAGAGTCAAATGAGTGTGCCATCCTTGACCTTGAGGAAACAACGTTGGACAGATTAGAGGGGTGAGGTGGGGAAGCCGTGACATATCGCCCTCCGCTGTATTCTATCAGACCCGCTATCACACATCGACCTCACACTGCCACCACAATCCTTCTCTGGATTTGTTATGGCGTTTTGATGCTCACTGTTTACCCAGGATTTATCATCATGATTCCAGCACGGCGGCATTACCATGCAGAGAAGTTCTACTTTATTGCCACCAAGGTCATAGAGTCCTCCCGTTAAGAACACGAAGATGTGCGCTCCTCAGTCTCTCCTCCCATTCTCGCTAACACCTTTGAAGTTCTCTCTCTCTCTCTCTCTCTATCTCTCCCCCCCCCCTCATGTTCTCGGAGTATGGCCACAGCCCAGGCATCCCATCGGCTGCCTTGTAAAGGCAGGCTGAAGCCAGTGTTCATTACCTTGTCCGCCGCTGATCTGAGCTCTCCGATGACAGCAGGACTATTTCATTTCTGTTGATCACCGCGCGGTTCAGCTTGAGGGACCGTGAGATGTGATTGCGGTCTTCGCTTGTAGCAAGGCAAGAGGCCTGGGTTGCTATCGACCTTCCACTGCATCAGAGATTATTTGAAAAAATATACGTTTTACTACTAGGCTTTGTCGCAGTGGAAAGCCCAGGGTTTACATTACTAAATGTTTTCACTATTGCTACTGCAGTTCATTTTTTGCTCATGTTTATCAGATTCAGTTTTAATATCTGCTGGCGCTTTTCTATTCGCAGCATAAAATTTGATACATCGACAACTATTAAAAAGTCCTCTCCACGGATGTGGTGCAGTGTCCCCGGAACCCTGTACAGTTCTCTCAAAAGGTTTTGGAATGGGAAGGCTAGTTCCTGTGTATTTGTTATACTGTCAGCCTACACTGAAGACAACACTGATAGCATTTGAGATCAATAGAAGAGATGACATACAAATTGGTATTTAGATGTCTTGAACAACTTCTGTATCAGCCTACCAAGTGAGCAATGGTATTAAAAAACATGACTGACATGTCTTTCTTGTTGCCCCAGTGTGTCTTGGTGGATTTGTTAAATAATAAATTGAAAAAAACGAATCTCTACTTCTAGTTTTAACCTTGGGTTTAGCCTGTGAAGGCCATATTTGTGTTAGAAAGACCACAGACCAAAGACCATGTCTTTGTGAGAAGCAAGACGTGTTGAAGCTTAGAAAAGAGGGGAACAAGAATTAGGTACAGACTGTACACTTTGGAATGTCCTGAAAGACCCCACTGATGTACTGAGCAACAGACATTGAACATGTCGGCCAAGGAAAACAACAGCAGTTGACTATACTATAGAAAAGCGGCAGTTGTGAAGAAACCCCCCAAAACAGCAATCAATAACATAAACAATATATCCACAGGGCAGGGGAGGTGATCTCAATCAATCACTTAAAGAGGACTAGAGAGCAGATATGTAGAGGCTATACCACAGCATGTAAACCACTCATCAGTAGTAAGAAACGGAAGGCGAGGCTACAATTTGCAACAAAGTACAGAGATGAGTCACAATCCAAAACAAGCTCACCTGTGAAGCATGGCGGAGGAAGTTTCATGGGTTGGGCTCCTGGACTGGACTCACTAATATTCATTGATGGTGTTACTCATGTTGGTACCAGCAGATTCAGACATAAAAAACAAAAAAGGTTCTTACTGAGAAATGCATCCAAATTGTGAAGTGAAGTAAGAAACCTCCAGAAATATACAACACGGGAAAGATGGTGCCAATAAAGCCTGAAAAAGCATCACGAAAGAAGAATGCAAACGTTTGTTGATGTCAATGAGTTGTAGGCTTGATGCAGTTATTGCAAGCAAGATATATGCTATCAAGAATTGTTTTATGTACATACATTTAAATACTACATATTCAAATACATTTACTCACCTAAAAAGGTATGTGGTATAATACAAAGGCTGCTAAATTCTAAGTTGTTTAACACATCTATACAAATACCATGGAAAAATCGTGGTAACGGGATGTTTTTTTTCAATATTCAATATTCATACAAATGTATGATTTCAGCTTATTAAAAATATGCATCAAAATAATACAAGTTTTTCTTTGAGAAAATGTAAAAGCAACCCAATACATAAATGAAGTGTGAAGGCCCACAGGCCGATACGAATGGGTTTGTCACTGACACTGTAGTCTGGGAAAAGTTCTCTGTGTCCTCCACTCAGGTTGGTGTTTTTGTGGTGTGATGTGTGGGTGTGGGTATGGGTGTGATATGAAGGATATGAATGGCGTGATATGTATTATTTGTTCAAAGCTAAAACCTTGAGCATGAGAGACCATCATGGTGTGTCTGCGCCCTACCCTGCTGTCAATAAACCTTGATCGATCTATTTCAGGCTTATCTGATTAAGCCAAAATTCATATATAATGCCAACATTTGGTGGTCTAAGATAACTTGCATTAGCAAGCACATAAATACTGAAAGGAAGATAATTTAAGGACAAAGAGCAAGAGATGTCAAAACGCCAACATTGTGAATCTGATCAGTCGCATCTACTGTATACAGTAACAACTCTACTTCACTCAGTATTTCTGGTCTCAACTGGTGTAGTTCCCAGACTGAAAGAGAGAAAATGTTTTCCCCAGTATATGTGGACTCATTCAGAGAGTTGCCAGCGGTTTGACGTATAGCTCAAATTGAAGATGGCATTGCTAGTTCTTGGATTCAGTAATTTGAAAAGTCTTACAGCTTTTTACAGTATCACGATAAAAGCCATTAATTTAATTTTGCCACTCATGTTATTTCTACATGTATGTTGTGCATGTATAGTAAACTGCAGCACTTCATATTCCCTTATGTGGAATTAATGTACACGAACCCTGCCAAGCGGCTTAAGAAGTTGGTTGAAGGGAAAAGGCAAGACACATTCCTGGAACCATTCTGTGAGTCTAACCAAACACAGGTCTGTTTCACAGAAGCCAAGCAAGTGTCACTTTGTACGGCGCAAGGTGCTGTATATTTCCCTTTGTGGTACAGACACCAAGACACCCATGTGGGCAAAGTTGGATAATGACTGGTGGTTTGGTGGTGACTCATTTTACATCTCTACACTCGCAGCCCAAGAGCCAAGAGTGTCTGACTTTGGTATGGTACAGTACATCTAGCATCCAGCCCAACTAATCAGGTAGCGTAATAGAACCCCTAGGTCATGGGGGGAAGGGTGGTATTGGCATTGTCAGTTACCAATTTGATTAGAATCAATAACATAAATGAGTCCAACTTTCCTGTAAGCAATCCTGCTGTCTGAGTCAGTGTGCCATTTTTTCACACAGCCGATGTCTCATTTTGCAAGAACAAAAAAAAAAAAACCTGATTTGGTCATGACCCTTGTAAGAGGTTACAGGTACTGTTCACCTATAGCCTTTTAGTCACAGATTCCCGCATTGCCTGCATGGCGTAGGCTTACAGTATGTGCAAACGTGATCAAACGTTACTTGAACAGACCATTCCACCAATGCCACCTGGGTTTTTGCTAACCGCAAAAACTACTTTGAAAATGCTGTTAAATGGGGGTGTTTACAGTCTGTGGACCACTGCTTCATTTAAACGGCTCTTGTTTTCCTCCTCCAGGGTTGACAGACACCCACTTTTGAGAAGTGAAACCTTTTTTCACATCCTCTCTGAACTCTTCCGTACCCACTCAATGGTGCATCATTGAGGAGATTAGTATTGCTTTGAAAATATATTCGATTTCATTAACATGCACCTGCTTCTGTTCTAGAAGGAGTTTGAGGGTTGGGAGATAGACTGCATTTTGCGTGATCCTATTTGTGTGTGTGTGTGTGTGTGTATACTGGAGATAGATACAAAGATAAGACATTCGTCATAACCTACACACGTCACTCCTTGACCTTTTAAACTTCCCTGTCTCTTAACACACAGTGGCATAAATGTGGCGGTTGAAATGTTCTATCTCTCTCTCTCTCTCTCTCAAGCAGCTGTAGCAGCAACTAATATTACCCCAACCTGCTGTGACACTGGAACCATTTGTTCATGGAATATCTAATTATGGCTTCAAAAGGTCTTCTGTTCATTTTGCTCCACAAAAATAGAAAAGAAAACATACTCAGGGACCAAACCATGTTCATCTGATCCCCAAAGTCTAGGATAGGAAGGTAATTTACTTTTCGCTGAGCTTTAATTAAAAAAGAAGCCAAATTCATCACAATTCGAAACACAGGATGTCTCAGTTAAAAGGAAAAGTTAGGAACAAGTTGAATATTACTTCGATACGTCTTGATGTGTGTGTATACACAGACAAGATAATTAAAAATGTAGAGATTTTCAGTTACATTAAACGTACACCCCTCAATTGTGTTGTAACATACATTAGCTTACTGTTTATGTATTGATGCAAAACTCCATGAAAGTGATGATGCTCTGCAAGTGATCTTGTACAGTCTGAGCTCTGTATGGGGTGAGCAGAGGTTGCATTAGACGGTCTAATTGTCCGTCATTTTGACAGACAGGGTCATAAAATAATCTATTATTGCACGTCATTTGAATAATAGTCGTTTTAATGATAAGACATATCTCATAGCATTTCATCCATTCATTTTTGTATAATTACTAAACAGAACGTGATTATTATGCATTCATAAGCGCACCGAGAGAAAAGAGATTACACCAACTGTGCAGTCACATTTTATGTCAACACTTTCTTGCTCTGTAACATTAGTTGCCTCTGGCTGATAAATATGATTTTCAAATACATTTCAGATACATTCCCTAGCATTGACTACAGTATGCAGTATTACTGGCTCATCAATGCTCACATTTCAATCGGTTTAATAGCCAATATCTTCATCACCTTGGTTATCAGTAATACGTGCCCGTCCTTCATCCCCATCCTCTTTGTTGAACTTGTGTATCAATGCCATCACAATTATTGGGCCTTTTAAATAAATGTGATATATACAATGGTATATATACTAATGACTATATAGCCTACAATGTAATTGCTAAAGCCAAAGAAAAAAGTCTGCAATAGCTAGATTGTGTTTCTATTGCACTGCGATCTCAAATCAGTATATTTATAGCAACAGTAGCTTCACATGCATTTACATAGCGATATTTCATGTTACCCTAATATGGGGCCTGATCTTAATAGTTCAGTAAGTATGTATATAGGATCATTATATAACTTAGGCTACAATGTATACATTTCCTTACATCTCTTTACAACGTATTTTCAGTAATAGCTACAGTATTATATTTTTATAAGATGTCGCAATGCTTATGGGAAATGTTCAAGGAGCACGCAAACAAAGTCCTTAGGCTTAAGTCAATGTCTCTGGCGCAAATCCTCCTTAGGATCTTGCTAGCCAACGTAAATTAGCCCAGCGCTTGGAATACATGTTTGCTTTATCGCCTTTAGATTATAAATCATTTACAAGATGCCATTTCAATACAAACACATTAACCCTTTTAATAAGTGAGTTATATTATATTTATAGCTTAGTCAAATATATAAATGGGCCGCCATGCTCGTGTTGTTCCGAAGCATTTGCTGTTCATGGTGCTGAAGATTGCATAGCGATATTACTGCAGACTTTTCTTTAATATTGATTCATCTGGTGTTTTTATCTTATTGCTAGCCTATTAATATGGCACTGATGTTTTTTAATATAAAAAAATAGTATTACTTGACTGGAGCTAGGGCAAGTGAACGTGCATGAGAGATGGCTTAGGCTAATGTTAGTGCGTATGGATCTTAAGTTTAAAAGTTTGCTGATTTTAAGGTGATGGAAGGGCCCGTAAGGAAACCTTGGACCAGGGCCCGGTGTCATCACGCTACGCAATTGGCACAGGGGTGTGAATTTCTTAGTTACAATACTGTATATCACCCTGTTGTTTGTATGTTGTATGTTTTAACATTTGTTTTAATGATGGACAGCCTTCTAATATTTCTGTCATTGTCAGTCAGTGATGGAAAATATTTGGATAACTTAACCACCGGTGGTATATATTGTAGAAGGTGAAAGCTATACTCATCCTTTATAGGCCAGCGGGCAACTAAAGGATGACAGCATGCACTCCGAGTTCAAAACAAAGTTTAAAACCAAAAGAGCAAGTCTGCTAAATTACCTAATTGCAATTTATCGTACACTTGAGGCAATGTACAGTATGGCAAGCCATGAATGTAATGATACTATTTGTCTTGATTGGGCATGTTTGTTTCTGTAGTAAGATGACATTAACAGTTCCTGTTCCACAGCTGTAAATAAATAGTTTGTCCTTCATGACACATGTCGGCATAGTCGGCATATTCCTCTACATGCTGTGATAATCACGGCACTCTATTGAAATAGAGAGTGCACATGTATATTACTCTTATGACTTGAATTAGTCAGGCTGTATTAGCTTCCATGCAATTCTTTTAAACCAGTCTGAGCTCTGCTGCAACTTGAAGCTTATGCAAGCTTCACTATTTTTAATAAAGGCAGTTTTTTCTTGCCAGGTTCATGAAACACCCCACTGCTTATTATACATGTGTACACTGTACGTGGAAATTCAACAAAAACAACAAACAACAAAGAATAAACAGTTACTAAGACATATGAACAAATATGTTCACTCAATATACGTTCATGATACAAGTTTTACTGCAGTGGCTCACATTCATACTGTCTACGTCTGCTTTTAAAGACACGGTTAGTCATTCTCGAATCAAAACAATATCCCTCCACAGCGCCACATCACACATTGAAATGCATTGTGAAGCAAAGCGTAGTACTCTGGTGGTAATAGATTTCGCCACTTTGTTTGTGTTCCTATTTACGGAGCCAGGCCTGTGTACTATCTACTACTACTGTTGCTAGAAGTTTAACTTTTTTATTCTCCTCATAGGCTTTCCCTACCCCTCCATATAGTCCCCCGCACTTGTTGACATAAGTTTCAGACATAAACCCTATGATGGGGTGTCATTTTGGGATTCTGGGGACACTATTTGATTTAACATTTAAAGATTTGATTTGGCTACAGAGGGTTTAAACACCGCTTCACATGGGAAGAACCCTCAGGTCATCAATCTATGAAAGCAAGCAGCTGTTTCACTTCATCTGGCTTCTCTCAGCTGTCCTGTGAGGGTATAGAGGGTCACCTGACAGGATGGGCAGCATATTGAGCACGCCTGACCTCTTTTCCATTAGTTAAGAGCAACAGACACAATTCCCACCGGGGATTTGAATGAATGCACACAGCTGACCGCTTTAGAATGGTCTGCATCCATTAGCACACTGACAGAATTGCAGGTCAAAAGGCACTACGGTGCATTGAAATTGATGCTAGAAACTCTATTTGGTAGGGGGAAGGAATTCACACCCTGGTCTGAGCATGTGTCATGACTTCATTAGTAAAAATGTATTGGCCAGTATAAGATATTATACAGACATAAACATTTGCTTCTATTAATTGGACAAAATACTGATATTAATGGGTGTTTAGACACTTTTACTGTAAGCGTTTTAGCAAATGTAAGACTATGGAGACTATATGGTATAGGCTAGAGAACAAGGTCAAAATGTTATGGCTTAGTGAATATATATTATAAAAATGCAAGGACAAGATGAATAAGTAATGCATAACGAAAGCATGAATGTTCCGTGAAATATGACACTTTCATTAGCTAATATCTATAAGGGAAATCATAATGAGGCAAACATTATTCACATCCTACATCCAACTAAAAGATTTATATTCCCTTAGCTCGATGCAGACTGGAAGTTTATTGCCACTACAGTGCACAATTGTGTGCGCACATGCACACACACACGCACGCACACAGGTGCAAACAAGTCCTTTGAGTACTAGGCGCTAAAAAAAAGCGATATGAATGTTGTTTTGATGGATACCCACAGAGAGAGAGACAGCAGGGAGAAGCTCACAGACAGGAGCTTCACCTCAGAGAGAATAGAAAGAGATGTTACAACAGCAGGAGAAAGCTTGTCTCCTGTGTGAGGGCATATTCACACTCCAGTGTGGGTGCCTGGAGAATGAAGACCTCATGAATCAAATCCTGTCGGTGGCGGAGATAGGAGCAAAATGAGTCCCGAGTTCCCGGCATCGTCTTTGATTAAAATGGTATCACTGCTTAATCATCGGCACACTAATCTATTCTGAAGCCCAGGAGTCTCGCCAAGCCACGCCTTGGCATTTAATACGACGTAATATCACGGTATGATCAGGGGAGGGAGGCGTTTGCTCACCCAAAAGCCTGTCACGCAGAAAGAAGCAAAAATACAAAACAAAGACCACGTTGAAATTCATTTCCACTAACACACGCTATAACGGACTCTCATTGGACCGGGCCTCGCGCACAGCAAAGCAGACGTGTTGCGTGTATGTTGTACTTGCTGCAGGAGAGAGTGGTGCTGTAGTAGCATGTTAGCAGCCCCTGTGTTCCCTGGGCAGACAGGATCACTACAGTGTGTTACCTCTCCATCCCGGGAGCTGTCAGCTCTGGTAATTGACTCTTACAGTCTCCTCAGAGACTGCTACAGGGGCTTCACAGACTCCGCGCGCAATTATAGGCAGCGTGCCCACCCCCACATCCCGCTCCCTCATGCCCCGCCCCTCAAATTCAGGTGGGGAGGGGAGGGGGGGGGGCTTCATGTAATTAGTATTTGAAAGGGAACCGCATGTGAAGCGGAATACACGGGTGCACGAAATGTGTGGTTGTGTGTACCCACCCACACGCACGCACACACACACACACACGCAAGCACACACTGCATGCTCGAGTGAATCCGTTAGCTAATTGAGCTGGTGGACGTGCGGCGGCGCTGACACAGGCCCCAGGGTTTGACACCGCTAATGGTAAAAGCCAAGGATTCGGTGTTGACATTTGCCTCTTTAATCAATTTGCTTCCCGAACCGTCGTACAAGCATGAACATGAATATGACGACAGTGTCTGACCCATCTCTCATTTATCCCCGCCGCGGAAAGCGCCGGATTGACTGCCGGGACTGTTCTGTGTTCTGTGTACACAACGGAGATGGGGTGAAGCTCGCACAGCCGCCAATCCGGCAGAAACAGCAGAGAGAAAGGCCTTGTTGGTCAGTGCCTGCCTGTCAAAGATAATAACCGTCACTGAAAATACGGTTTAGCTTTGCTTGCTAGCCAGGGCAGAGCTACAGTAGTAGTCCTTGTGATTTATGACTGCTGTGTGTTGTTTCAACGCTCCCCAATGCGAGCACACTGCCTCTTGACAGTTTGACGCTGTGTTTTATTTCCCATTCTTACTTCAAAGCAACCCCCCCCCCCATATATATCCCCACTGCCTCATTCCCAGACCCTCTTTTCCTCCAGTTGGCACAGGAAATAGAAGAGAACAGTGGCCGCGTGAACCACAAGATTAAACAGACAATAGTTTCTTTCTGCAATGTGGGTGAGCTATGGATGGTGCTGGACGTTATTACTTTGGCCTGCCCCAATATCGGTGGGCGAGACGGGCTGAGATTGAAAGAGGGAGGGAGAGAGAGAACAAGAGAGGAGGAGAGAGAGAAAGAGAGAGAGTGACTATAAAGGTGACAAGTGAATAGAAACGGGACAGAAGAGCGACAGAACAACAAAGAGTGTTACACATACAGTGGAGATAGAGAAGGGCAGCGGGAAGCCTTACTGTTATTGAGGCCTAATGATCCATCACAGACATGCACAAACCAATTAGCCCGGCTGACCTCTGCGTTGACACGCCACCATGTCAATCGGCAAGAGGGCCGCGAGGCCGAGAGCATTTCTTATCTCGCTCTGTCTGTCATGGGGAGGGGAGGAGAGGCGCTTTGGTAGCGGAGAGAGGAGAGATTGGGAGATGTTATCTGTGGTAGACACTCGGGCTGGAGAGGTAGGGTCAATTAGGGAGACCACCGTTAGAGAAGACCCACGCTGTGACAAAGCCGGAGCAAATGGGAACTATATCCTTGCCGCCAAGTACGGAGGAGAATCACTTTTGTCGGCGTCACACGCACGTTTTATGGCTCGCTGGTGGAATTTTCTGGAACATCTCTACGCTCATTGTCGCCTCATCTGTCACTGCTTTAAAATGATTTGACCTTGGCAGATATTCTACCGCCGTTAAGGATGGTACAGTAGTAGGCATACATGCTAGATCCCATATATACTTTCTTTTGTCAGTGTTTCTCACTTCTTCAAATCATTCTCGCCGGGGCCGTAACATTTTAAGGGTTTAATTTCATGGTATTGTTTTTAAGGAAACTCAAGCAGCATCATGTTGTGGTAAAGCCCCCGATCTTTGACCACAATAACAAAAATGGTTAACAATTTCACTCAAAGATTCTTTCCTTGTCTCCTTCAACCAGGGAGTGATCCTCCTGTAATGGAAATATATGCTGGTTCATATGTACCGTGCCATATCAAGTGTGTGGAAGGAGAGAAAATGAAAAGCTCATTGAGAGAAATGGTCAAAGGAAATTAAGAAAGAAACAAAGCTGCAACTGTCAGGAAAAGTGTCTTGAAGGATGTGTTGTTGCATTCTAGCCACATTGTTAAAACCTATAGTCAGTATGTGAAATGCTTGATTTCTTTTTATATAAAGCATGGAAATGGGAGGGTGGTCTGAGACTAGCCATCTGTCTCTGAGCAGGATTTCTTCTAAAGAGGTTTGTTATTTTATCTCTGAGTTTGAAAAGGGCTGATTTGCAGTGATGTCTAACTCCATAATGTAACAGTGAGACATCCTAAGGGACACATAGTTTTGTTCACATCTTCTGACACTAGATATATACATTCTCTGTAAAAGTTATTTTATACCCATTAATTGATCTATTACATCAGATGATTACAGTATACTGTTTACTAGCTAGTGCGATCACTAACATCCAAAAATAAAGCATCCTTTTAATAATTAAACTAAGCTCATTACACCAACTGCAACTGTATAGAGTACAATGTTATACATTTTGGTCTGCCCACGCAATCTGTTCACAAATTTTCTATTTTTTCATTAACATTGCATAATAACATTAACATTTTGTCATTGACAGACTTAAACCTATCTAACTGTAACTAACTAACTAACTAACTTACTAACTACAGTAACTAACTTACAAGCACGTTTCAGAGTTACTTTACTTTGCAAAACTTTAGTTAATGTAACACTCCAGTTTATCTGGTGTTGTGAATCATGGCTGTGATTTGGTCTGAGAATATCATCACAGTTCAATTTTTTTATTCAAATTCAATCTCTTTGAAATGAACATCAACACCAAATTAGTTTCTATGTGAACAGCCAACATCCACCACTGAAGTGTGCCATACACACTGAAAAAAAATTAATAATTGCTGTTTGCAAACAGCATACCTAGGTATGTTAATGTAAAGCACTGCACCCATTAATTTGAAGCCCATTAATACCATAAGATATTGGTGAAGCTTGATGAAGAAACCTTACTATCACATATTGCTTTCTCCTCAATCCATCACCAAAAGAATAATCTCACTCTGATGGCATTTTACACAGGTCAAGAACATTGTCAAAGCAATCTGAAGGAAGCTAGATCATTACAGCATAGCTCGATCCTTCACTATTTCACTAATAGATCACCTTTCACACTCTTCCTGGGATTGTCCAAAGACCACCAGGACATAGTCACTCTTAGTCCATGAGTCATGGTTCAACACCACAAAGGGATAAGCCTGGGGTTTCAATACAGTATCTTATTAGTATGACATGATGTATGGATGTATTGTATAGTAACTGCAAAAAGTGAAACAAAATATATACTGTAGCTATAGGGAGGTTGAACTTTGTGGAATTGTCCTGATCGACTTGGTTTCCTGAACAAAATAAGATGAATCCTTGTATGTGTACTCCATATAAAGCCAAATCATATACCCTAGTAGCTCCATCACTGGATAAATGGTTGGTGTCTGATTCTCATTCCAACTACTAGCTGCTTTTCCTGACCAGCTGTGCTGATGGATGTCCCGTGGGTGGGAGACTCAGACACAATGGCACTTCTGCCCTTATCTGGGTTTGTACCTTCATCTTAAACTCCGTTCTGAATGTCTGGCAGATAGGGCTACAGAGAGAGTCTGGGGGCTGTAATATTCTCTGTATGTTTGTAAAGCCAAAAGAGACACACGCACACCACGCCTTCAGTAACCGAACTGCCCGCTTTTATTCTCCGGGTGCTTCCTCATGTTGCACCTCCCGTCCGCCAGGTGGTGCTCAACACACAGTTACATACATCACATATAATGCTGTGGTCATTACAGGGACATCACACTACTCTGCCTCACTGGTAAAGTCTACTCTAAGGTGCTGGAGAGGAGGGTTCGGCCGATTGTCGAACCTCAGATTGAAGAACAACAATGC